>JASANC010005283.1:0-26753 GCA_030248135.1 Theristus sp. LFF4_11
AAATGAAACGGAATGACGTTCATTCAATTGGAAAACGAAAAATTTTAAGAGTGATACTTTTTTCACTTTTCACTTCAAAACGCACACACATGTGATATTCATGCTGAATTAAAAAAATGTTTGAAGTGTTGTCCGGTGTTCTGCCCGCCGACGTGAGTGACCGTCGCGGTGTCCTGTCCCGCACGGTGTCCCAGAGCTAAAAGGTAACCCATCAGCAGTGAGTAGCGAAACAACCCTGGGCGTTTTTACGCAGCTGCTTTTATTTCCGGGACAGGATACCACGGCAGACACGGACACCGCCTCCGGACAATTTTATTGAGCGTGTTACTTGTTTGTGTAAAAAACACCGCAAAAATCAACTCCAACGATCGCTCCGAGCCCGGCCTCAAGCGTCTATGCGGCTGTCTGCATGCTTGGATTGTTCGTCTTGTCGTCGACCTGTCCTGCACTTTTGTAAATGTGGAAGAGCGGGTTACGTTTAGGTTGTGTGTGTGTTGCGTTTGTCGGTCGTTAATATAATTTCACACCAAAATCAATTCGGTTTCCTGCTTTCTTTTATTATTTATTCGGATAAAACGGTCAGACAGAAGAGGAAATACATAAAAATGGCGCCGCCACGATAAAACTGTCAGATGTAATACAGGAAATGGTCATCAGCTCAAGAAGCACAGCAAATAAAACACGGACTAACAGATGACACCGAACAATAGCCAGGCACAAATATTTACGCAGTGAATCACGTGACACCGGAAACAACTAGGTAACCCAAAAAGGAACAAATTCGAATTAACCAATCAACAATCAGAACCCGATAACACGAACCAATCAGACACGGCCAAAACTAGCAATCAGAAACAAGTAGATGAGCGTCTGCACACACGCACCTTGTTATACGCAGTCACGCCGCACACTCCCAGCACGAACAAGGAGAACGGTGCGTGCGAGAAAGCACGACGTGTTGGACATTGCATAATTTTCCAAATCAGATCATCATCATCATGAAGACGAAGAACCTCTCTCCAGTTTCATGTTGCTCTTTTAAGCAAAGACGATCAAAAAACAGAATGTCTTAAAAGTATCATAGCCCCACTTTGTGCAACTGTTTCGCCGACTTCACCTATGTCTCTCATTCCGCCATTATACATTCTCCACCGTAACACACATGAAAAAGTATGTCGTGTTCAGATACACATGTAGCATCACGAAGAACAACAAAGAGCAAAAGATCAAATACTAGACCTTCCCGGAAAGAACATTGCCCCGCTTTGTGCCAGCCGTTGCGTCTCCCAGGCCGTCTCAGCCTGCCTCTCGTTCCGCTCATTCCGTAACACACACCCCCTCCCACTACACATGTGCTCTCCACACAACACAACCGCAGCAATGATCAAGCCCAACCCGAGCAGCGAAAACAAGCCGAACGCGTTGAAAATGCTCATGGGCGATATCAACGGTGTCTCGTGGCAAACCGGATCCGCATGGGCCAGTCGTCGTTGCAACATCGAGTCGTACCAATTGCGTACCACCCACAGATAGCCGGTGCTTTTTGTGATCGCTCGATTGAACGCGCGCAAGAACGCTGCGTCCGTGGTGTTGGCATTGAACAGCATCACTGGCGTGCTGCGACCCAGCTCCGGCAGGGACACGTAACGCAGGCCACAATGGCGACTCGTCAGAAGTTGCGCTACAGTGTGCGCGAATGGTGTGTTTGGTGAACGGACAAACACACTGGCACACACATAGCGTGCGTAGCAGTGTGGCATCGCACATGCCAGTGTGTTTGTCTATACAACACAGTCTATATAACTTTACCGGAAATAACGCCGGCCAGGAACACGTGCGTGCTGTTGCGCAGCATGTGCACCATTTTCTCCTCTCCACCCCGCATCTTGTCCACGTAAAGCGTGTCGTTGCGACGAACGATCTCAGCGAATCGGTGCACAAGATGCTCCTCGTGTTTGTAACTGAAATGCTTTATTCGTGGCC
Organism: Theristus sp. LFF4_11; assembly: GCA_030248135.1. NCBI lineage: Eukaryota > Metazoa > Nematoda > Chromadorea > Monhysterida > Xyalidae > Theristus > Theristus sp. LFF4_11. The sequence goes on from JASANC010005283.1 coordinate 1,984, forward strand.
GAAGCTTGTTGCAATTCTTCAAAGGGGCATTTAGCAGTAAGTTTTTTCTGCGCACCCACAGACGTCGCTCTAAATCCCGTGTGCATACGAATCGTCTATAAAGCATCATTAAGATAGAACATACGACACGATTTCTAAATCGCGTGGCCACTTTTTAAGTGTCCGTGCGCACGCACAACAGAAACTAATTGCTAAGTCGCCCTTAACTATCATCAATCAATCAGCAATCAACTTTTTGTGGACTCACATCTGCGAGTCGTGATTCGCCTCAACGATCGCCCAGGTGCTGTATGTCATTGGCCGCAGTGCGCCTGCTTCAAGCAATTGCACAAGTCCTTGTAAATTGTTGAACGCCTCCGTCCGATGTCGTACCATGATGTAGCCTGTGAAATCGCCTTGACTGTGAGACTAAAAAATATGTTTCATGTACCGCCCATCGACCAAGAAAGTTGCCCAATCAGTTCCCATAACCTAAATTATTACCCTGTGTTGCGTAAATCTATTCAATGACGACTATCATGGCCTAATTTAGCTATTGACCAAACATTTTGCCCAGATAACTCATGGCGCAAAAATGCTGCTTAAGTTAGTACCTGTTCACAATATATGTTGCCCAATCTTCTATTTGACCAAACAAAGTTGCCCAATCTACACAGTGACCGCTAAATATTGCCAATTTACTCACTGACCACTGAATAGGTAATGCTTTTTAAGTTACCAGAAAATGTTGTCCAATATTCATACCATTGACCAGAAAATGTTGATCAATTTACCCACTCATCAGAAAATGTTGCTTAATCTACCATTATTGACCAAAAAACATGTTGCCCACCAGTTAGCCCACATCTGAACAGCGCCAAGAGCAACGCGTAGAAGAATGCGAGCAAAACACCGACTGATTTCAGTGATTTTGCCTGGGAAGCGTTGCTTTGGCGCTGGTTAGTGACTTGAATCGCCAGCAATCCTTTACAAATCGTGCAAGTGTCACTGTTTCTCAGCAAATAACTGTGCAGTTTCACGGCGCCCACGAGCAAAACGAACAGCAACCACGTCTGCCAGTCGAATACGGCCCAGATATCGCTTGTTTCTTTCAAAATGTCTGCAATAATACATACGCGATTGTGATCTGCAAACTTCACCATGGCTCCGGTAATTCAAAATTGGGAAAATGATCCGGGTCCCCTAAATAGGGTCAAAGCACTCAGGCGATTTTGAATTTCTACATAAGAATTGAAACTAGTTTTATTTCACGTCTTGCAAACCCACTGGAGTCGCAAAACTGAAAAAAATTGATAGCATTGCTTTTTGCTCACCGTCGCCGTGCACGTCGCTTGTGACGACGGCCATGTCCTGCACCATCGGTATGATCGGAATGGTCGCCAGCAGATTTGGCACTTTCTGGACGACATCGTAACGATAGCCGTTCAGTGTTGTGTTCACATTGGCCAACGAGACCTGCAATTGAGGCCGGACGCTTTGGGCGCATTTCACACTATTCAACAGACAGCGCGTGCGACCAACCTGTTCCAACATTGGATTCGCAATTGTTCGGTTGCTGACGCGCTCAATGAGCGTCGAGTTGCCGGTCGTCTTTTGTCCCTGAAGCTCTCGCAATGAAATCAAACGCAAGTCAATCGTGAACGGCAATGCTTTGAGGATGCCTTTGAACAGTTCAGCATCCAGTCCCGGGAACTCGCAGTTTGTTCTGCGCTCAAGAGACGTACGAATGGCGCACGGCAACAGGTACGGCGCAACTGTCTTGTACGCAAGTGTCAGCGAATAGTTCGGCATGTCGCAGGTATCACCTGTTTTGACGATTTTGTTTTGAGAAACGTGAAAATATCAAAAGAAGTGACCTTTGGTGTTAGACAATCTGAAGACTTGGCTGAACTTTTTCATGCGAATAAATTAACTGCACATTGTGCGTTCATTCATTGGCATCACCATGTGAAGTTTGCACATCGTTATACTACGTACATTTTTTATGGTTTCTGTTGGCTTGAATCTCGCCACAAACGTCTTGCTAGCCAATTCACGTCTTGAGGTGGTTAAGAAAGATTGGAAGGATTACACGGACAATCATTGAATAGTGGAGTTGAGGAATCCAAAGTTTACAACGAAGTGAGAGGCGTCAGCCTGACAATCAGGGACGACGTGTGATAAATTCGTATTAAGACCCAATAGGCATGCTCACCCATGGCGTCGGCATTCTATACAAGGTAAAATCTATGTCGGAAAACTAAAAATAGAAAAAACAAACAAAAAGTAAAAAAAGCTAATATTTGTGCGCCATAAAGATCGTGTGTGTGCGAAATTTGATATGAGACGCGAACTGGAATTCTTCAGTTCACACAGCGAACAAGGAACAACTCGCTTGAACGATTTTTGGAGCTCGGCATGTTGACATTGTGACAGTAATTAAAAGTAATTGTTGCGTTAGGACAGTGCAATTCCGTGCGCAACTTTGCAACCGAGACGGCACTGTATACATATGTCATAATACTGTATGTCGCTCTGATATTTCGTGTTCGAAGTGGGTCAACTTTTAAAATTTCATGGGTAAGCCCGAAAAATTAAAAACGCGAGTTCGAAGCATCTCAAAAAGTTTGGTCAGAATGGTCAGGAATCGAGTGTTTGAACTTCCCTGTCCATGAAAAAATTCAAATCAATATTGCAGGTGGCAACGCAAACGGGTGACGAGATGATGGACAGAGACGTTCAGACGAAAGAGCTCGACGACGACGACAAATGGACGCAGCAGCCAAGCTGTGCGCAGGGCGCCAGTGGCGGTACGCTTGGTGGATGAAGACCTTGCATTTCTAATCAGTCGGTGTTTGAAAGTATTGATGGCAGACAAGACTGGTGAAACTGTTTGAGTGAATAGTGCACATTTACATTTTGAAAAACAGTTTGCGAAACGCAACGGTATTTGAAAAAAAGCAAACTCGCTCGTCACGTCGACGGTATGGTGGTGGTGCATCGGTGCCAGTGTGTTTGTCTTTGTCTTTATGGATACGATTCGGTCCGGGCATACTCGGCATACTATCAACGGAGCTTCATTGAACCGTCTTTAATTCTTTTTGTGCAAATATTTTATTTTCAAACAACTGGCACAGGCGAAAACGGCGCCAGCACGTTCGTTGAGCAGGAGTCGTCATCGAGCGCGATTCTGAGCAGCGCAGGCCGCGACGTGCGTCGGTTGACGGAGTTCACGAAGAATGCAGGCCAAGTGAGTAACGTCCTTAGTTTGACAACAATGCATTTGCTGTGATGGGGATGTTGCACTGTCGTAAACAAGTGGAATGATCTTTTATTGTTGGTCCCGAGACTCAATGCGCGCGTAAGATTGCAGTTCGTCAGTCAGCAGTTGCTTGCAGGACGCAGGAATTCAAAACTGACAAAGTGATCCCTGTCCCCTAAATGTGGCCGGGTCCCTTAGCCTGGCTGCTTTGAATTGAAACTGGTTTCCTTTCTACGTCTGCAAACGCATTCAGTTGCAAAACAAAAAAAAATTGTCGCTGACACGCGCGCTGCTGTGTGAAAATATCGCATGTGTGCCAGTGTGTTTGTTTGTTACTGTTGAGCATTTTCAGTTGATTCTCGACCTGTTGCTCGAAGAAAACTACAAGCCAGAATTGAACGTCAGCAAACCGAGCAAGAATGTGCCGTTTAGCGTTGGTCAATGCGTGTTCTCCGTGGGACCACTTGTGGAAGGTTTGTATCAGCGAAGATTACTGCTAAACTTGCTAGTAGATAATCGGAGTAGTTTCGAAAGACCACGGAGTGTGTACTGTTTCACCTCATTCCTGTACGGACACACACTCACCCAATTACCGTAGCGCACGTGCCAGTGTGTCTGTCTTGTAGCTGTGCTTTTTATTTAAGATAACACCAAAATCCGTGCCGTTGCGTTCAGCCGCTGCCAATCAGCGTTGGTCGCCAGCGCGCTGTTCATCACCAAAGTGCGTTCTGCTGAATTTTTCAACAAAAATTGGCAGCTATGATTTGTTAAATTGCTGAATTTTGCAGTCGCCCATTGCGTCGTTACGCGAGAAATCACTGGTTTGTTGCTGGTCGATGCACGACGTGTTGCGGCCTTCTTAGTGAGTTTGCATGTAGGAATACAACTGTTTTTTTGATTTTTCTAGCTAACAGTGATAAGCACCAACAAGTAAAAATTAACATTTTATTGAAAATGTTTTTTGAACATTTTTTCGCAATTTACAAGTGTAAATTGTACAGGGTGGGCCAGAAGTAGTGGGTCACCTTTTGATTGCACATAAGCTTAAACTGCCGACGAGTCCCGCTTTGGAAGTTGCAAAATTGATAAGGCTGTTGAAGAGTGAAGCGCAATCAAAAGGCGACTCAGTACATCTGGCCCACCCTGTCCCTCAATTCTGCAGTGCTCTTTCTTGCGTCGATCGTGTGACATGCTGCTGTTTCGGGCCAGACAGGGCGACCACTGTGTTTGCGGGACTGGTCTGTTAACAAAAACTTGACGTTGGTGTTTGAACAATAAAGAATGAAATGCTCAAACGCCAAATTAATCGTAGATAAATGATAACAATAAGATACCCACAGAGACCAGGTGTAGAACCAGGCTCTAGAGGGTGGAAAAGAGTGAGCCTTACTTATTTTCGTGGCGTGTTTCGGGAGCAAAGTCAAAACACGACGATTTGAACTGGAATGGGATATTGAACTGAAAACGTTCAGACAAAAAACATATGACCACCACAGCATTTTCTGGCGTTGATTTTCAAAACTTCGGAAAACTGCCCGAACGGCATAAAAAGGCCTGACGGACCGGACCGTTCACGTTGTTGCACAAGTAATATCACGCAAAAAGGCCATAGGTATACCGTAAAGTCTTGCATATAAGGTTCCTCCCACTTATAAGACCCCCACCCAAAAGTGGGCGGAGTGTCGCACGGCGGGAAACCAAAAAATTCAAGTTTTTAACTTGGTCGAAATCCAACCCCGTTTATAAGGCCCGGAATTCCTAATCTTCGCTTTATAAGGCCTCCTCCCACTTATAAGGTTGTCACACAAAATTCCACTTTTTTCAGAAATTTTTTGATTTTCAAATTTATATAAGGAGACCTTATATGCAAGACTTTACGGTAATAGTTGGTTCGCGCTTGTGTGTTTTTTTGCCGAAATGCAACGTTATTGTGTGTAATCAAACAAAGTGCGCTGTCTTCCGACCACAAACAGTCGTTATCATTACACGTTCAAAAAACATTCAATAACGTAAACAACGTGCAACAGGACAACGGCAGCATAGCAAGCTGGAGTTTGGTGGAAGTGCCCGAGTCTGAGTGTGCATGGATCCCGTGGCGTGACAGCGACATGCGTCTCCGAACGCCCAGCTACCAGACGGCGCTGGTTGACGCGAATGCGTGCTGCAGCCCGGTAGTCCAAGTGGCCACGGCACCGATGTGAGTGACAATGAAACCACCGACGATTGGTCACTGAAATGGCGAATAAAAACTGATGCTTTTGTTTCATTTCCATTATCCCGCCCTTTTTTCATCTCTTTTACTGTATTTCGCACAGTTCTGCGCACACGAGCACAACCGACTATACGTTGGCAGCAGTGGAACAAAACGCCGGGTCAGTGCACCTGTGGACTGTCATTGAGCATGACACGAAGATTGGCGCAAGCGGTAAGGTCATCGTTTGCAAACCAGACACTTTCGTTGCACACGTGGCCGCATTTCAATGCGTTGTTGCGTTGTCAGGTGCAGAGAGGCACACACACACACGTCACACTACTGCGCGAGTGGCAGCCTACATATGTGTGCCAGTGTGTTTGTTTCTGAGTGCGCCACCGCAGTACCAAAGAACTTGCTTGGTTTTCAAACTTTACATGACTACACATGCAGTGTATGTATCTTGTTTGTTTCACAAAAAGTTGCAGAAACTTTTCGATTTCTAGAACACAATGACGCGCTGCATGATCTGGGTCTACAACCGGGCGGCCGTTTGAGAATGGTGAAACGGTCCGTTATCTCGCATGCATCCGTTGCAAGAAGGTTTGTCACTGACTAATGATCGTTTTCATTCCACAGCTAAAAACAGTTCGTGTGAAGACCGCGCATTCATGAAACACGTGCTTGTATTCGGGTCTCTTGCGTGATGCACCGACAAACAAAACACACCAGCAACCGCACGCTGACACACGAGTGTGATCTTTTATTTTGGTCCCGGAGACTCAATGCGCGCTTAGATAGGATAGGTACACAGTTTCACGCATGAAGCGGGAATTCAAAATTGGCAAGTGATCCGAACCCCAAAAGAGGCCGAGTCACTCAGGCGATTTTGAATTGCCACATAAAGGTTGGAACTAGTTTCGATTTACGTCTGCAACCAATTGAGTCGCAGAGCCTAAAAATTGGTAATAGTAAAGTTCACCTGTGCCAGTATGTATTTGGTTGGTTGAATCACCATCACTGAAAAACCAATCCTTCCATAATGTGATCACCAAAATCAGATACTAACGGTTTTCATCATCACCTCACCGTTCACCCAATTTTTCACCCAATTTTTTTCAATGTTTCACCCAATTTTGCACCCAATTTTTCTCTGAAGGCTTCACCTAATTTTTCACCCAATTTTCACCCAACTTTCAGACAGTTCCTGCACTTCAACGCGTTCTGCGCTGTGATGCGCTCAACTGACGACAGCCATTTCATCGGCACGGACCTCGGGCGGATTCTGCGGCTCGGTCGCGCCACGAATCGCACGCTCAGACAGTATCGAAATGATCTTGGTTCGCAAACGTTGCTTTGCTCCGACTTTTTTCGGTTAAACTCAATAAGCTGCAGTGAAGTGGCCATCTCTGGTGCATTTGATTGCCTCATGACCTCGTGCTTCAAAGCTCTTGTCAGAAGAATAGAAAAGTAAATATCTATAAATGACTGAGAATGATCTTGTTGCAATCTTTCTTCTCGGACAATCAGTAATTTCTTCAGTACGATCGTATCGAGACAGAATTTACGGTAGATACCGTACAATACAGTGCATCACAGTTCTGACATTTTTACTGTTGGGTGCATTGAGTGTTTATTTTCAGATGCCCCTGCTGACGTGCTGTCCGTGCACTTGTCGCCGTTTGATGATTCGATTCTATTGGTTTGTTGCACAGCCATTAGCTCATTGGTTGCATTCTGGGTCTTGGTGCGCATTGATTGGTCGCACAGTAGTAGACCGAGTGCAGCAATTCAGTCTATTTCAAACACAATCGCCTTGGGTTTTCAGGCTTTTGTGCGATATGGAATAGCCAAATACGCTTAAATTTGGGTGCCATAGCTGAATAGTTGGCCAAGTAAAGTAGAGTCTGCTTTCATGACAATGAACAGTGATGTTGCACAGTCAAACAAACACAGAGGTACAAACACTCGGTTTTAAAGTGGCACGCCTGTCAGAGTATGTGTGCCTGTGTGTTTGTTAGTGAGTGTGTGTGCCTGTGTGTTTGTTTGGGACTGTGCAACATTGGTGTCTTATAACAGACAGTGTTAGGGCCCACAGCTCTCTTCAGACCAGTCGACTTGAGTTTCCTCTCATATTTTTTGTGTCGAATTTCAGTCCGGCTCCACTGACGGCGTCATTCGGTTGTATCGACTATCCAGAACAGAGCCGCTGGCAAGCTTTCCCACCGCTGGATTAAATGCGAAGCATGAAACATCACAAGCGCCTGCTGCCAAACGCGCCGTCACGCACGTCCGGTGGTCCGCGGTGACACCGACAGTGTTCTACAGGTTTGGTTGGGGTTCCTCGTTAAAAAAGAAATAGATAAATAATTTTTTAGCGATTCAGTCAAAGCTGAGTGAGTGGGGACGTGCGCTCGCTGGGATTTCGGTAGCGGAATTCTTTCCGTGGTACACCACCCTCGTGCGGGTCGCCAGTTTTCTCGGAAAAGTGTTGTTCTGTGTTCTCTTAGTGCACCAAACGAAACATCACAGCCACTGGAAAGCAAGCGTGTTTTTTTCACATTTATTTTCTTGCGTTTCTTCATCCAGCATCACTGACAGCAGCGTTTTTCACGTGTGGAATTTCGCCAAAGATCGATTCCAACCAGTCAGCGGGCACAAGTTTGAGACGCCAATTGAATGCTTCGAAGTGACGTCAACTGGCGACAATGAGTTATTGGTGAAGGGTTTATTTCTTCCGCCTGAATATTTTTTGTGAAATTGAGCCGAATTCAGTCATCAGGTGACAGTTTTTATTTATAGTATTTATTTATAGTAGAAATTTCGGCATATTCTTGCGATGTGAAGTCGTAGGAAATGTCGTATCATTGACCGGGATTTCTTTTTACCGAGCGGTAAACGGAGCTAGCTGGTTTTTAACAAACTTAAACATGCCACTTTTCAGGCATTTGGCGACCTCACTGGTCAGTTGACTGTGCATCTGGGCGTCGAAAGAAAAAAGTCACATTCGAACGCAAACAGGGATAAGAATGAGCATGGAGACTCGCTTCTGGTTGACATTTTTGACAGTCTTTGATTCAATTTTTTTGTTGTGATCCAATTTGTAAACCATACCGGCTAAAATGCAATAAATCCTGTTGCTTCGAAAGGTTCGTGCAAAATCGGTTCTTGAAATTGTAATCCATCTGCGAACCACTAGAAAAAAATAAGCCAATCAAAAGTTCAAGAAATTATTTGTGTAAGTTTGTGGTTTGCCAATATACAAACCCTTGAGGGTTATTTACCGCTGTTTTTGAATCGCCAATGGCCACTCAACAGAAAAACTTTCGCGAATCGAGACCCACTGAACAAATTATTGAATTATTTGTTGACGTGTTTTTCTTGATGCTTTTGAACTGTAAACGATGTTTTGCTCTCCATGCGACCACAACAATTTGCATGGCTCGTTTCACTTTCATAAAACCACGCATGTGCATTGAAAAACACATTTTTGACATTTTGATTCCGTTTCGCTTTGTCGCCGTGTTGTGTTCTGGTCTCACTTTGTGCGTTTTCAGCCAATAATAACATTCAATTCATAAACAGCGTTGAATTCTTGTCATGGGTGTACCGGCTGTTGGCTCAGTAAAATGCTCAGGTTTGGTTGTTATTCGATTCGAACGTTTGCAAAGCACATTCACCGGAGAAAAGAAAAGTCAACCAATTGTTGAGTATAGTTTCACAGGTTCGTAAATTTTACTCGTGTGTTGAACGTCTTGTCCATCAACAGCGACACAACATGCCCGTCTTGCTATTGCAGCTCTGCTCGCTGCTTTCAATGTTTCTAACCGCACAGGTGCGTCCGAGAAAATGATTTGCCAAAATGGGTGTTCTACTTTTGAAGGTTCCAAACATCATTGGTCACTGGGCTACTCGGACCAAAACACTCATGCTAATAACAAAAGGAGTCCGCACCAAGTGCCCGGTGTATCCGCCGCCCATGCGGTGTTCGTATCCCATAAACCATTTTGAACGTGTCCCACTGTGGTGTTGCCATTTTTTTATTTCCGGGGGCACCAAAAGCGGACAGACCGTACCAGATTACCAGTCCTGACTCATTATTAGCGCGATTCTTTTCATATATTTCCGTTCAGTCGAACAAAAAGCCAACGAATTGCGATTGGATCGATGAGCGATACCCGGTTGAGACGGTCGAGTCGCCGGACAATGGCCAAACGTTCTACCAAGGCGGCGGTTACAAAAAGAAGATCGGCCATTGTGCCCTGCCGGTGGACGCGACGGCGGCGAAGTGCCCCAGAGGGCTGGGCTATGCGGAGCAGTGCGGGGAGGATCAGTCAGTGGATTGGGGCTTTTGGGCAGAATTGCACACGGGGCAAAAATGCATGTGCAGAAATGAATGTTCTCGTCCATCTTGGAGAATACCACATACAACTTGGTTCCCATGTGATCGTGAAAATGCGCTTCGAAGTTCGTGAGAAAACAGTTTTTTTTAGAAAATCACTAAATTACTTGCATTTCAGGCTCTGCTGCGCTACGTTTGAATATGCAGTCAATTAACTATTGTTAAAAATGGCAAATGACGCTATTAACGAACTACAATGGAAAAAACCTTGAAAGTTTAAAATGGAATTCGTACATTTGATTTTTGAACTTGTATGGATTACTGAACGTTGGTCTCTTAAGCATCACGGATTTTTTTTCTTGGTGCGTTGTTTCGATTTGTTTGACGTTAGTCTGAGTGCTTGATTTTATTGACAAATACAACATGCAATAGATATGTGGAATGTTACATGTGAGCAATACAGCTTTTTTTGTGGGGAACGCTGAGCATCGAGCAGGCGGTGGGACCAATCAGTGAGCCCAATTACATTTATTCAACTGCAGAAACTTCCAACTCCAACTCTGGTGTCACTATAATAAACATGTGACTTGAAAAATATTTTATCTCAACATAGACGTTCTGCACGCTTTTCTGGGTTTAGCGTAGCGCTGATCATTAAAAACATCGCTTAAAATCCGCAACAACAACATAAACTGCTTCATCTCGGCGTCGCCGTCGGCACTGGCAGGCCAAAGTCGCCCGCCTCGATGTCCTCGCGAATGCGCTCCTTGTTCTCATCGAAGATCTTCTCCAATTTTGTCACCTTCTGCTTGTTTACCATTGTGTCCTGCTTGAACTGTTCGTACAGTCGGTCGAGGTTCTCGTCCAGCAGAGCCAATTGCCGTTCGATGTGCTCGAATTTCTGTTCGGTCGTCTTCACTGGTCCTGAAGCGATCTGCGGCACGCTTGGGTCGATCATGTTGTCCTTGGCGAGGATGTCGCGGCCTGCGAAAGCACGGGACAAATGTTATTCATTTGGTGAAATGGCTGCTTCAGAATTTGGTGCATTAGCCTTTTTGCTGGTTTTAGCGGACGAAAGTGCTAACGAGATACTTGGCAAATGCAAAAATGTGCGCTGCGCTTCAGATCGGCTAAACCGACGTGGGGTTTGCAGCAACTGAGGCTTGCGGGTGTTGCTTCGGGTTTGCGGGTATTTCTGTTGCTTAACGGAATCATTCCGGCTTGCGAGAATCGCTTCACCTTGCGAGTATTGCCATGGCTTGCGGAAAGTTCCCCGGGCTTGCGAGAATTTCTCCATTCATCAGCATCTGCAGGAATCATTCCGTGGTCCACCAGACCCTGCACTGCTTCTGTTTTTTTTTGTTGCTGGGAATTTTAGGCGATGTTTTTAGCCAGGGCTAACCCAGAGAAGCGTACAGAACGCCAATGAGTAGGGCGCCCAACGAGCTTTCATTGTCATTAAGTGCCTATACACCCCTCGGCGGGGCTCGATCCCCCGTGCGCACAGACTGTTGTCTAACGCACTACCACCAGGCCACGAGGGCGTCTGCTGGTGTGCACCCAACCTTACCTTTCTGCAGCAGCAGCTTCTTCGCCTCCGGGTACTCTCTGAGCGCGTCCCAGAGGTCGTCCTTTGAGAGCACGAACAGATCGCTGTACCCGACCGATCTGACGCCGGCCGTTCGTTTGTTGCCGTTCTTGTTGCCCGGAATGTCCATGATGCTCAGTTCGCCGAACACGCTGCCCTCCTTCAGTGTGACGAACACCTTGATACCATCGGGGGCGACCACGTTCAGGGAGCCACGTTTCACGATGTACATTTCCTGGGTGGGGGCGTTGAGAATTGGGAGACAGCAACACAACGCAATTGAGAATTTGTTCCACTTCTGGTGGACACTGAAGACAGTGCTGGGCTTGTTCTATTGACTCTGTGGGTAGAAATGTTTTGAAGTCCTCTGTCTGTGAGTTTTGATTCGATTTTGTGAAGCTCTGCTGGACTTTTGACGTGATCACCAGTGAATAAGAACTATGTTCACCTTGCCAACATCGCCCCTTCGACAGATGTAGTCGCCAGGGCTGAACACTTGCAGTTTCAGCTTCAACACCAGATCCACCAGCAGGCCGGGCTCGCAATCCTGTGGGAATTGTTTGGCATTGAAAAATCCGAGTTTGACTTCGAAAGAGAAAATACGAAAGAAAAACTTGATTTGTGAACTCGTGTTCCATGATGCAAGCGCAATGGAACACGCAGTAAACCGAAAAATAGAAGAATGTTAGCTAACAATTTGTTTGTTGAACATATAACTAACCAATAATGAGTTATAACAATAATTAACCAATAGGGGCAAATTAGCATGCCTCACAGTTCAATATCGCATAAGACGCTTTCTCAGAAAACTACAGAACCGAAAAGTAGACAAGAAAATCGAAACTTCAGAAGCAGGTCAACAAACCTGGAACAATCTGACGCGCTTCAGCGTCTGCAAGTGCACCTGCATTGCCATTTCCGCTTTCAATTTCGGCGGCAAGAAATCAGTGATCGCGTCTTCGTCGAGACTTTGCCCTTGGCCCCAAATGTAGCGGAACCACTTTATGATGCGCTTCTGCAGTTTCAAGTTGACTTTTCTGAAAGAAATGGAACAAAATACATGCAGAAAAGAGGAAAATGTACATATTTGACGATCAAACAGAAACATTGATTCGGTTTGTAGTTCAAAGACCAAAATCCAAATCATCGAAATCATCCGAAAATGAAAACGCCAGATAATGTGCTAGTTGCAGAAAATGCAGTTTTCAACCGTAACATCACGTGCTGTGCACCTGTGCTCCATGTACTGTTTCACACCATCCTGTTGTTCTTCGAACGCTGATTTTGCTGCATTCATGTTAGTCACCATTTCACCAACGTTGCCTGAATTAATGTTTTTTTTTGTAAAATCGCCTTAAGTGAGTGCGGATATGATCTATAAAAACATGATTTGTTTCAACTTTTAAGCAATAAGGAAACATGAAACGTGCCGATAATTGTCGCAAAAACCAGCAGACCACAGAGGATGTCTACCGTAACGAACAGAAATTGCAGTTTTTCTTTTGGGGCAACCTGGAGAAGTTTGAAAGAATAAATTTCTCAACTTACTAGACAAAAAATCTTCATGAATCTTCATCGCATTTCGTGCAATAATTTGTTCAGAAAACACTAAAAAAATTTTGTTGACCCAAAACAGCCACCTACTCGCCCATGATAGTTCAGAATTCCAAAACTTTATTCAAACATTTATCAAAACTTGAAAACAGTGGTTCAATTTCAAAAACACCTATGAAAAACTTAACCCAAAATGCTATAGCTTTGCCAAAATGCTATAACAAAAGTTTGCCGATAATTGCCAAATATCAAGCACTCATGTGCTCAAAAATTAACCCGCACGCGACCTGTTCGCCGATAGTGGTCAAGATGAGCGCCGACCAATACAAACTGAACATGTACTGCCTGGTGAGGTTGCTGGATTGCACGACGACGCTGTTGTTGATCCAGTAGTCGTACATGGCGTGCTGCTCAAACAAGTCTGCGTCCACTGTGGCGTTCTCGTAGTCCAACAACGCAATTTCCGGAAAATAATGCTCATTCATGTTGGTGTCGTTGTGCGACTGCTCTGAAACATGAGAATTTTGAAAAGATTGTTGGCATTGGATCGTGCGAGACGGGTGTCAATTATTTTTTTTTCTGAACCAGGCAAACAACACGCCCGCGGTTGAAGTACACAAGAGGAAAACTGCACTGGTGCACGCAACTTTCTTAGTAATTCTATTATTAGTAGATAATGTTCTTTAGTTACCGTTGCCTAGATTTTTTTAAATTTATGCGACTAGTTTTCGATGACCCTTCGCAAACCAGCATTGTCGGTCACTGGATGACTACTTTGACATTTAACCTGTGAACCTATTGCTAAGGTGTGAGTCCAAAATGTTGTTTGTGGGTTGCATACACATGTGATAAAGTGAAAAATGAAAGCCATGCTAAAAACGCGTGAGGAACAAATCAGTAACGTCGGCAAAACCACAAAACTTCAATGCATCAAACCAACCACTGATTGTAATCGGTGGTGGCGGTTGATAGAGACAATTGTCCGCGTCGGAGATCACGCTGCACGTTGGGTCAACGTACAGGCGTATTTTGTCATACTGAAATTGCCAGTCTTTTGTGCCGGGCTCTGAAAAAATGTAGCAGAACCGGTCAGACGTGAAAATATAGTGTACCGGAGTCAAGCAAGGCAAAAAGAAGCTGTGAAGTGTCAATGAATTCGTGTTCAAAATGGGTGTCACAAAAATGTTTGCCAGCAACTTGCTTCCGGTTTTCAAAAACACAGTATACCGTAAGCATCGTTCACCGGTGCACACTTACCATCAATGTTGTAATGTTTGCTGAGCAGAAAGAAGAAGCAAGCGTTCCAGTGGAAATTGACGAAAATCATCACCAACAGTTTAACGACTCTGAAAGCGTTCGGCCAAGACGTCCTAGTCTCCACCCGGTCCACGTAAGCGCCAACACTAAAAAACACAAAAATTTTGCAAAAATTCGGATTAAGTGATGTTTTAAGAACCAAAATTTAGCATTTGCGGTGTCCGTCTTCAGCGCACACAGCAAAAACTAACCGAAATGTAAATTTTGAATGAAAGAAAAAAGACATTCAGAAAACAAATTGTGTGCCAAATTTGACGCGTTTTTTTAACTACTGGGTTATCCGCGATATTCTGTTCATTCTTTCTCCCTTGCACACATGATTGGGAATTCTGCTGGCATTTTTGAAAAAAGCAACTCCTAGTCTGCGACTAATCCCGCCTTGATTGGACTGCCGCATTTATTCGGCCGTACTGTAGCATTTGAAAAAAGGAAACAAAATTCAAGTTTGTGGAGATCGATTTTCGGAAAGACCGTGCACTAACTACACTGGCGCTGTTGCACACGCGTCACAAACACACGGAACACACGCTGGACCAGCGCATGTTTCTGTGCCTGTGTGTTTGTTTGTGTGTGTGTGCCTGTGTGTTTGTTTCTGCGTGACTGCGGCTCTGTGTCAAAACAAGGTGCACACAAGGCTCAGAAAGACTTCCACGACCAATCAACGCAAAGCCGATTCAAATGCAGCCAATTACACTCGCTAATAATTTCGGTACCGGTAGCATCTAGCCAGTCGATTGAATCGCCACGCCGAAAGCACAGGCCAAAAGAAGTAGCCGAAATCAGTTGGAACGATCGAGATCAGGTCCAGGCGAAACGGCAGCGACTGGCGATAGTTGTTGGCAAGGAGGCGTGGCTCGGTCACCAACTCGCCGTTTTTAATGTACGCTGAAACTTGCTGCGAATGTGTGATCTTTTATTTTGGTCTCGAGACTCAATGCGCGGATTGTAGGCAACCAGTTTCATGCATGACGCGGCAATTCAAAATTGGCAGAGTGATCGGAGTCCCTTTAGGCAGCCGAGTCACTTGGTGATTTTGAATTGACACATAAAAATTGAAACTGGTTTTATTTCACGTCTACAAACCCTTCTAAAATTGATAATATTCAAATCAAGCAATTTGTATCTATGACACACCGAGCAATCAAAAAAAACGAGCGTGTAAAAACGTGTGCCATAGTGGGTGCCGATGTTTTTGCGATGCCCACGTTTGTGCCAAAAGTTTCAAAAAAATCTTTAAAATTTAAAAAATGCGAAATTGCGAACACACACCAGTGCGTGCCGAGACGAGCATATCAATGAGAAACACGAGATCGGAGCCGTAATCCATGACCAGCCACAGTCGCCAGAATCGATTGAAATCATTGAACGAAACGCGCGCAATCAGCATGGTCAAATTGTACAGACAACAATAAGCGACGATCATTGACCAGTAGAAGTAGAACGATTTTGAGGGGTCCACGTAGAACACGGTGCACGCGCTGGAATGGAACAAAACACACAAAATCTCGGTTGTTTTGAGCTCCTGCAAACACGCGCGCTGTTGCAACATCGTCTATAATCGTGGTGACTGTGTGCCTGTGTGTTCGTTTTAGTCTGTGACATGCGCAATATTATTGTTGCAACAAGGTGCACTACAGTTTTGACACTAGGGGTTTGTCCCTGCCCCTACCGTAATTTCGCGAGCACAATCTGCTTCCGCGTCAACGCCAGCGGAGGCTCGGTGATCTCGGCACGACTCGCCTGTGGTTTCGGCGACGGTTGCGAAAAGGACATTTTCGAGAGTTTCCCGGCGTCCATCGGTGGCTCCGGCTCAGGCGGTTTGTAGCCTTCGGGCTCGTTGCGAAGCCACGATTGGATGTGCTACGAAGCGTTGACGTGTGATGCTCATTGCGGTAAAAATGACAATGGGAAAGCATTCGAAATAAAATTGAAGCTGCCACGCTGTTTTTCACTTTATTGAACTGAGTAAAAAAAGACCCGTCAGTGACAAGAATTCACTGCAATTTTCCAATGACAAATTTGACAATTCCAGTCACAGAATTGTCAATTTTCACTTCAATCGCGTTTTCAGTGTTGCGCATTTGGTGTGTTTGCGACTCATAAATTTGTGCTCGTTCCAAAAACCAATAAAGACCCATCAGAAAGCGTGCCCACCAGCATCACAGTGGTCAGTTTTTGCATGCGGTTCGCCACCGGCGGCGTGTCTTGCGGTGGTGCGGTCTCTTTGGCCGGTGCGGTCTCCTTGACCGGTGCGGTCGCTTTGGCCGGTGCGGCTGTTGGCTCGTCCGGCTTTTTGTGCGGCTGCTCTGGCACATCCTTGGTCGGTTGCGGCTCATCGTTCGCATCATCGTTTGGTGTCTGTTTCACCACGGCCGCCACTTCTTTGTCTGCATGTGCACAAGAAAAGCCGATAGAATGACGCTATTGGGACAGTTATACTTTGTCAACTGAAGTTTTAACATGAAAATATCGCCCTGCTGAAAATGCATAAAAATTGCACCTAGTTCGGCGTCTTCCTCGTCTTTCTTCTCATTCGTTTTTGCCATTTTTCTGTAAGATTAAACTTTGA
Source organism: Theristus sp. LFF4_11 (assembly GCA_030248135.1). Lineage (NCBI taxonomy): Eukaryota > Metazoa > Nematoda > Chromadorea > Monhysterida > Xyalidae > Theristus > Theristus sp. LFF4_11. The sequence goes on from JASANC010005283.1 coordinate 18,786, forward strand.
TGGTTTCAACAACAAACCGAACACATTTTGTTCTTGTGAATCAATGATAACATTGAACACTAAAATCAATTCCTGTTTGAAGGTTTCGTAAATCTGCTTCACATGTAGTGTCTGTCACATTTTCCAATTAGAGGTGCAATTTTCCGGGTTATAAAAGTAAAGCCGGTAACCTTGGCAACGTGAGTGGCTTTCTTAGCTTCATGTTAATCATGTGCACGTCACATCTTCTCATGTTTGCAAGTCGTTAAAAATTGCGCCAAACAGCACACCACACACGCACGTTGCATTTCCTAAAGCACTGGTAAGTCATCAACCAGCAAAAACTTCTCTGTGTGTGGATATAAAGAAATCGTTTTCTGTCAATTCACCACTTCAGCGTAAATAAACTTTCGGCATTTTTCGGCGTGTTACTGTGCATCTCCACCACGGTTTATCAATATCTACGTGCAAGAACGAAACACAAGATAACCATCGTGAAACTGAATGAGGGAACAGACTGAATGAAACTCGCCGATGAAAACGTGGCTGCTGCCATCGCCGGAGGGCAAAAGTTTCGGTTGCTTTGACCTGATCACAACATGACACATGAGCGGGGGCATTTTCTGATAAAAAAAAGCAAGAGACGAATGAAGATCAACTGAATGTGCTGAAATCATGTTTCATCAAGATAACGACTGTGTTTCGTTGAGAAAAGGCGACATGTACATGTAGATGTACAATTGTAACTGTTTGTCAGGATAACCAAATCCACTTTTTATGCACACGTTTTCTGTTTTTTCTCTGAAAACGATTTTTCTCCACGTGCTTTGGGTCAACGCTCGTTTTTTATACAGTTTTCCATAAAATCCCGGGTTCCGAGTAAACTTTTGTTCTGTTTCAGTGTTCGACTGGTGCCAGAATGATGAAATCCTTTGTGGTATTAGCAGCGGTTTGCTTGCTGATTCACGTCAGTTGCATTCCCGTAGACATCGGTAAGCAACACGAACATTCCTGTTTACGTAGAGCTGTTTTTCCCTTTCTTGAATTGACTAAGAGAAAACAATCTGTGCTGACCAGCCGACCTCACAGCCACATACCACAATGCGCAAACTACAGTCGAACAGTGATCCAAATCAGCTGATTGATTGGCACTTTTTGAATTTCAAAATTCACCGATATTTGCCAGATTCAAAATGTCAGAGTGCACAAGTTTCAGAGTCTGTACGACTCAAAGCGTATTCTTTTGTCCAACCTTACTCGCCACACACAGCGCTAGACTCTGAGCAACACGACGCCGACGAACAGAACGAGCAGCAACGGCCAACTGAGACCGTCGATCCGGCAGACTCCGTGATCGTGACCGGCGACGCCGCACCAGTCGAAATCGCAGCGGCGCGCGATCCGCGCTTTCGCACACGGACGTTCGTGCGCGATCGAATCCGCAGTCGGAGTCGTGCGCGCGGCGAGGGCGCCGTCCAGACGGGCGCCGAGTACCCGTACGTCTGGGTGCACCATCATCACGACGACGCGACCACCACCGAGGCAGCGGCCACCGGTGAGTGTTTGCGTCGACTTTGATCATACATCGGCCTCGGTTGCCCAGTGGTCCAGTTCTCAATTGCTGCAGAACTAGACTGTACTATAATGCAGAGTGTGTGTGCATAGAAGTGTGTGTGGCGGTTGTGTTTTTCACACACATTTTACCTGGGAAAATTGGAGTACATTGTATTTAGTGAAATTGCACCCGCACCGGGAATCGTAATTACCTATGTATACATTGTAGGTAGCTGAATTTCGACGTGTCTTTCAAATGTGTGCATTAGGGACACGCGTTACGTTTTGTCATGTATTGGAGCGCACAGTATGAGCGGGTTTCGGGTCGAGGTCTCCACATTTGCCTGTTTATGCATCACGTCGCGAAAGTACAAAACCTGACGTCCAAATGACACCCTCGCCAATGTCTGAATGTGTATTATCTTTTGTCTCTTGTGTATTTATGGTCCCGAGAATCAATAGATAAATAGATAGATACATGTACACTATGGCCGAATAAATAAGGCAGTCCTTGTATTCTCCATCAAGGCGGGATCAGTCGCAGACTAGGAGTTGTGTTTTTCAAGAATGCCAAGATATTCTCAATTGTGTGTACAAGCGAGATAGAATGAACAGAACAGCACGAAGAATCACTTAGTTTAAAAAAAAACACATCAAATTTGACACACAATTTGATTTCTGAAGGCTTTTTTCTTTCATTCAAATTTCGCGCGCTCCATGCACCCTGAAAAAAGCTGCCATGTTCAAACGGCCATTGCGTTGGTAATTCAAAATTGGGCAAAGTGATCCGAGTTCCCAAAATAAAGCCGAGTCACTTAGGCAATTTTGAATTATCTAAAAATGCGAATGGGCATGATTGTCACATAAAGATTGAAACTGGTTTCCTGTCACGTCTGCAAACCCATCGAGTCGCAGAACCTAAAAATGGCAATACTTCAGAATGTTCGCTGCCTGCGAACGACATCACGTACACTGCGTCTGACCAGCCACCGGTGGACGGCTCGACGATCACGATCGGCTGCGAGGACTACACGGCCGAGTCGTTGTACGTCGACGGAGCGTATCGCTCAACGGACGCCACGTACACGTGCACAGCGGGCGAATGGGACGGAGGCGTCGTGGCAGCTGACTGTGTGTCAGGTTAGTCCTGATGACGTCTTCAATATTTAGTGAACCTCCAAAATCATTTTTTGCGTGTAAAAAATTGAAATCATTGGTTGTGTTGTGACAATTGTTGTCCATTCAAAAAACCGAACGGTTGGTCTGTTTTAGGAGAGGTCGGTTGTTCTATCGGAGCATGGACTTTTTGTCTCCCTCATACAAATGCTTGTCATCTTTGGTTCTGATGAAGACATATCGGCATGTTTTCTGTTTATCTTAAATTCATCAGATATATCTGCACTCCGCCAAAAAAAAATAAAAGAGCACGTGAACTGAACTCCCATGAAATTTCAGTCTGTCCCTCAACGACACAAACCGGCGACGCAGACACATACACGTTCTCCGCTGACCCTGCAATTGCTGGATCAACGCACACAGTCGGGTGTGCTGATTACTCAACAGAAGCAATGTTCATCGGCGGAAGTTATGCAACAGCTAATGTCCAAACCACTTGCACTACGCCTCCAAATTGGGATTCAACCGATTTCGTTGCGGCAACATGTGTTGGGTGTAAGTTGAAGAAGGCAAAATGGTTATTTGATTTGAAATCAAAACCCAATCATAACGATGTTTTATTAAGACTGTCCCGCTACGACACAAACCGGCGACGCAGACACATACACGTTCTCCGCTGACCCTGCAATTGCTGGATCAACGCACATAGTCGGGTGTGCTGATTACTCAACAGAAGCATTGTTCATCGGCGGAAGTTATGCAACAGCTAATGTCCAAACCACTTGCACTACGCCTCCAAATTGGGATTCAACCGATTTCGTTGCGGCAACATGTGTTGGGTGTAAGTTGAAGAAGGCAAAATGGTTATTTGATTTGAAATCAAAACCCAATCATAACGATGTTTTATTAAGACTGTCCCGCTACGACACAAACCGGCGACGCAGACACATACACGTTCTCCGCTGACCCTGCAATTGCTGGATCAACGCACATAGTCGGGTGTGCTGATTACTCAACAGAAGCATTGTTCATCGGTGGAAGTTATGCAACAGCTAATGTCCAAACCACTTGCACTACGCCTCCAAATTGGGATTCAACCGATTTCGTCGCTGCAACATGTGTTGGGTGTAAGTTGAAGAAGGCAAAATGGTTATTTGATTTGAAATCAAAACCCAATCATAACGATGTTTTATTAAGACTGTCCCGCTACGACACAAACCGGCGACGCAGACACATACACGTTCTCCGCTGACCCAGCAATTGCTGGATCAACGCACATAGTCGGGTGTGCTGATTACTCAACAGAAGCATTGTTCATCGGCGGAAGTTATGCAACAGCTAATGTCCAAACCACTTGCACTACACCTCCAAATTGGGATTCAACCGATTTCGTTGCGGCAACATGTGTTGGGTGTAAGTTGAAGAAGGCAAAATGGTTATTTGATTTGAAATCAAAACCCAATCATAACGATGTTTTATTAAGACTGTCCCGCTACGACACAAACCGGCGACGCAGACACATACACGTTCTCCGCTGACCCTGCAATTGCTGGATCAACGCACATAGTCGGGTGTGCTGATTACTCAACAGAAGCATTGTTCATCGGCGGAAGTTATGCAACAGCTAATGTCCAAACCACTTGCACTACGCCTCCAAATTGGGATTCAACCGATTTCGTTGCGGCAACATGTGTTGGGTGTAAGTTGAAGAAGGCAAAATGGTTATTTGATTTGAAATCAAAACCCAATCACAACGATGTTTTATCAAGACTGTCCCGCTACGACGCAAACCGGCGACGCAGACACATACACGTTCTCCGCTGACCCTGCAATTGCTGGATCAACGCACATAGTCGGGTGTGCTGATTACTCAACAGAAGCATTGTTCATCGGCGGAAGTTATGCAACAGCTAATGTCCAAACCACTTGCACTACACCTCCAAATTGGGATTCAACCGATTTCGTTGCGGCAACATGTGTTGGGTGTAAGTTAAAGAAGGCAAATTGGTTATTTGATTTGAAATCAAAACCCAATCATAACGATGTTTCATTAAGACTGTCCCGCTACGACACAAACCGGCGACGCAGACACATACACGTTCTCCGCTGACCCTGCAATTGCTGGATCAACGCACATAGTCGGGTGTGCTGATTATTCAACAGAAGCATTGTTCATCGGCGGAAGTTATGCAACAGCTAATGTCCAAACCACTTGCACTACGCCTCCAAATTGGGATTCAACCGATTTCGTTGCGGCAACATGTGTTGGGTGTAAGTTGAAGAAGGCAAAATGGTTATTTGATTTGAAATCAAAACCCAATCATAACGATGTTTTATTAAGACTGTCCCGCTACGACACAAACCGGCGACGCAGACACATACACGTTCTCCGCTGACCCTGCAATTGCTGGATCAACGCACATAGTCGGGTGTGCTGATTACTCAACAGAAGCATTGTTCATCGGCGGAAGTTATGCAACAGCTAATGTCCAAACCACTTGCACTACGCCTCCAAATTGGGATTCAACCGATTTCGTTGCGGCAACATGTGTTGGGTGTAAGTTGAAGAAGGCAAAATGGTTATTTGATTTGAAATCAAAACCCAATCATAACGATGTTTTATTAAGACTGTCCCGCTACGACACAAACCGGCGACGCAGACACATACACGTTCTCCGCTGACCCTGCAATTGCTGGATCAACGCACATAGTCGGGTGTGCTGATTACTCAACAGAAGCATTGTTCATCGGTGGAAGTTATGCAACAGCTAATGTCCAAACCACTTGCACTACGCCTCCAAATTGGGATTCAACCGATTTCGTCGCTGCAACATGTGTTGGGTGTAAGTTGAAGAAGGCAAAATGGTTATTTGATTTGAAATCAAAACCCAATCATAACGATGTTTTATTAAGACTGTCCCGCTACGACACAAACCGGCGACGCAGACACATACACGTTCTCCGCTGACCCAGCAATTGCTGGATCAACGCACATAGTCGGGTGTGCTGATTACTCAACAGAAGCATTGTTCATCGGCGGAAGTTATGCAACAGCTAATGTCCAAACCACTTGCACTACGCCTCCAAATTGGGATTCAACCGATTTCGTTGCGGCAACATGTGTTGGGTGTAAGTTGAAGAAGGCAAAATGGTTATTTGATTTGAAATCAAAACCCAATCACAACGATGTTTTATCAAGACTGTCCCGCTACGACGCAAACCGGCGACGCAGACACATACACGTTCTCCGCTGACCCTGCAATTGCTGGATCAACGCACATAGTCGGGTGTGCTGATTACTCAACAGAAGCATTGTTCATCGGCGGAAGTTATGCAACAGCTAATGTCCAAACCACTTGCACTACACCTCCAAATTGGGATTCAACCGATTTCGTTGCGGCAACATGTGTTGGGTGTAAGTTAAAGAAGGCAAATTGGTTATTTGATTTGAAATCAAAACCCAATCATAACGATGTTTCATTAAGACTGTCCCGCTACGACACAAACCGGCGACGCAGACACATACACGTTCTCCGCTGACCCTGCAATTGCTGGATCAACGCACATAGTCGGGTGTGCTGATTATTCAACAGAAGCATTGTTCATCGGCGGAAGTTATGCAACAGCTAATGTCCAAACCACTTGCACTACGCCTCCAAATTGGGATTCAACCGATTTCGTTGCTGCAACATGTGTTGGGTGTAAGTTGACATGGGACAAAACCGTTCTTACAGTTCAAATCAAAATTCAATAGTTATGGTTTTGTTAAGATTGTCCTGCCACGACGCAAACCGGCGACGCAGACACATACACCTTCTCCGCTAGCCCTGCAATTGCTGGATCAGCGCACACAGTCGGGTGTGCTGATTACACAACAGAAGCATTGTTCATCGGCGGAAGTTATGTATTAGATGATATCGTCACCACTTGCACTACGCCTCCGAACTGGGATTCGACGGCATTCGTCTCGGCAACTTGCGTACTTAGTAAGGCAACTGCTACTTTATTCTATCCGCTTCATTGGTTCATTAAGTATTTTGTATATTAAAACCTAAAGCCACCAGTTGTCCGTTGTCAAAATGTTAAACACCTTGTTTTCCGACAACAGCCAATGATTATGCAGATTATGCAATGCAATTAGCCAACAACAGTATTATGCAATGCATGTACTAGAATATTATTGTTTCTTCGCTCAGCATGCGCCGTGATCACGCAGACGGGCGATGCCGACACATACACGTACTCGGAGACAATCGACGACCAATACGTGCCGAGCGGTGGCACGGTCACTGTCGGCTGCGCCGACTACGGCACGGAGAACCTCGACATGGGTGGTACGGAGTACGGAGCGGATCAAACGATCACTTGCACTGACGGCGACTGGGATTCGCAGGACTTTGTGACGGCCAATTGTGGTGGGTAGAGTGGCACTCGTTGGGTCACGTGCACTTGACAAACGGATCAATCCGATTAGTTGATTACAACTGGATGTGGAATGAGTGCTCTGTTGACTATTTTTTTGTTAAGCTGTTTGTGTCAGTGTGGTGTGTTCAAAGCAGCAGCGGCTTTGCAGACTTCTTATCCCAAACCGGTCCTGACTGCTTGGCTTTTTTGATGGTGCACACTTGTACGTGTACTCAGTGTACGTTCCAACGAACGAATTCTCGTAGCTTGCAAAAAAACGTTGATACCCACTCGCTTTGCAGTGCCAGTGCCCGCGACCTGTACATTCACCACGGAGAACTTCAATGGACCCCCAGGCACCGGCGGTGGTAACTATGTGGCTGGAGCAACGGACCCTTACATCGGCACGACCTATGCCACCGGAGACACGGTAAAGTGGCACTTACACTTTTTCAACAAATCTATGACATATTTTTTCAATCGTGTCCCGCTGAAATGACGTCATGTGCCGCAAAACATGCGCTTGTCGTTCACAGCAAACCAGACTTTCTGTTTAGCCGATTTCTTCTCGTAAATAAATGATGAATGTCGAATTAGTCAACCAAACTGAAATTTTAGTGCCTGTACTTTGACACACGGGCGTTTTTAAAGCAAATGACGTCATTTCAGTCCGGACACGTTTGAATAAATCCACAATAACAACTTTCCCGAAGGTTTTCGCAACATTTTTTGGTTTGGTTTGCGTTTGTGAATGAACACCAATATTATCTTTTGGTGCAAAGGAGGCGGAATACTGTTGAATGGATCTATGAACAAGTTGCACAGCTGAAAACTGAAAAAAGGTTCCAATTCTAAAATGCTCTCACTGGTTTGTGCTGAGGTGTTTCAAGCTTCCGCCGATGAACATTGCTTCTG
>JASANC010005284.1:0-17639 GCA_030248135.1 Theristus sp. LFF4_11
AAAAATAAGTAACACTGTTTTCAGAATAGGTTTTTCGTGTCTACAGCGTATGAAAAGTAGTCGGATAAAAATTTTTTCGCGGCTCCAAGCACAACTTTGGGTGTTCGTTTCGTGTGCACGGAACCAAGTTTGTGGCTTATACTATGCTCGCTGGACGCAGCGAGCAAATTTGAAAAAAGCGCGCGAGGGGATAACGGCTCATATTATGCGTGATGCGCTCTCCGCTCGCTGCGCTCGCTCGCGCATCCGCATGATATCTTGAATTCAACAGGAGCAACTCACCAACAGATTAATTTTTTTCTGTCTCACTGTTAAGAAACATGTTGTTGCAAAGCGTTGTTGTTACACACTAAAATTGAAAGTTTGAAACTAATTTTGAAAAGGCGTGATGGCGTGCAAGTGATAAAATCACAATGATTATAAAAAAGTAAGACACAAGAAATTGCATCCTGCAAAAATAACGAAACAAAACAATGGTGTTAATTTGTCTGTGAAAAGTAAAAAATGAGATTAAAGCAGCGTGACCTTGCTCAAATAGAGGTCTCGGATTAAAACGTGTTTTGGTCGTGACACAAGAAATAACTTGTCAATGCGGTTGAAAAACTGAATTTTAGTGGTGTGCAATCATTTGACAAACGAACAAATAAAAGATGGATGGATAACAATTTAAGCTTGAGTAGCGCAAAATGCATGGCTATTTATTGTGTATGTTCAAGGCAGATAGGCCTTGAAAGTCGCTTTGAACCTGCAGCATTTACTGTAAGAAATGCTTTCGCTGGCATCAATTGAAAAACGTACAACCAAATAAATCTTCATTGTTCATGCGTTCGTATTTACAGATCCAGCTCCGTTGAGCGAAAGATAGCTGAGGCGCTTGCTGGTGTGATGTGTCCCGTTTTCGCGTCCGCGGCTGCGTTTGGTCTTGTAATGCTGATGGGCGTGAAAATCCAACCGATTTGCACAATAACCTTGTTTTTGGTGCTTGCTGTCGGTGTTGACGACGTTTACATCATGATGCACGCTTGGCGGAGATCTGGTAATGGCATTTTTGGCCGATTTAAGTAATTGTGTGTTAATTGTTATTTTTGCTTAATGCTGTTAAGTTTTTGCAAACGCAATGCACCACAAAGTTTGATGGTTCAATTCTCGGACAAAGCGACTGAAAGTGGGTTGAAATATTTTTCCATAAATTCTACATTGATCCATGTCAGCTACAAAGTATTTTAGGAAACAGCAACAATGAAGTACAGCATGACAGCAACCACTTAAATGGCATATCGTCAGTCGTATCGTTAAGAATGGCGAAAACAATGGCAGAAAGTGGTCCGTCAATAACGATAACCTCGTTGACAAACGCTTTGTCATTCGCTATTGGCATGCTCTCAACAACGCCGGCCATTCAGACATTTTGCCTCTACTCTGTGGCTGCCATTTTTGTTAGCTACATCTTCCAAATCACCGTGTTTGCAGCCGTATTGACACTCGGTGGGCGACGGGAACTAAATGGTAAAAACTGAAAAAAAAATTAAATGTTTTGATGGATTTTTTAGACAACAAGGTTTTAAACGTGTTACTGAAAATATAATGAAAACCGTTTTGCATTTTTTTAGGTCGACACTCATTTCTTTGTTGCTTGCATGGAGCGCCATCGGTTCGAAGTGCCGTGACATCAGATACTACAGCAAAAATCGACACCAATAAATCAACACTGAACTATGATCCTCACTCTCTTCCACCTTCCTACCGTCTCTCCAACGATAACTTCACTGTCAATTCTGACTTAACCAACAGCACAAGAACATCACGGACCAGTTCCACAATTTCATCGTCAAAACTAAAAGATTTTTCCGAAAATTCATCCTTTACTGAAAAACTTACGCATTACACATGTTACTACTGGAGTCGCGTGCTAGTCAGCTGGCCAATTCGGGTGTTCTTGGTCACAACCATGACTGTCTACCTCATGGGCGGAGTGTTCGGTTTTTTGCACATGGAATCCCAAATCAATGTGGAAAAACTGCTACTTTCTGACTCACCGCTATTGGAGTTTGAGGAGTTGCATCGAACGGAGATTCTGTCCGAACTGCAGCAGTTCAGCGTGTTTGTCATGAATCCGGGAAATCTGACCGAGGTTGGACTAGGAATTTTTCTTTGTTGTCAAGATTCTGATTTGGTTACGTTTGAATATGTGGGGTTATGGTTGAGCGCTCAATAAATTTAAAGAATCAAAATAAACGTGAAACCTTAGGCTCTTGCGTGTTGTTATGACATTGTTAATGTAGAAATGATGGGAGTGTTCATATGCGCACAGAGTTTTTTACCTGTACAATTTATCACGTGCATTAAGTTACTAAACTCGTAACATGAATGAATTTACAAAAAGCTGTTTAACAGGATTTATCAAATAAAACACCACAGGTTGTGTTTTTATCTGCTATGAAAACCAAACTATTTCAGCCATCGCGTCGCCACCGATTGTTTGAGATGATTTCTGCATTTGAGCGAACAACGCAAGCCTACGGGCATGCGTCGACGACATTTTGGTTGGAACACTATGTTCGATACGTCGAGTTTTACGCAAATCAAGGAAACATGCCCGTTATGGGATTCGACGGATCGGCAGCTGGTGGCAACTTCGAGTACGCATCACTTCCCGGGTTTTTGAAGCAACACACTCATTACGAGTCGATGGCAAGTGTGAATCAGTTTTTAAACAGAGTGTTCATGAGTATTATAGTTTACCAACAACGTTCTAAAGATAAGGTTGCTATATCGCAAACGAACCCTGTTCACGTCTCTCTGTAATACTAGCAGTGTACATTGTACAATATGACTGCTTAAATAAGGCACTCACTCCGCGTCTTCTCAATCCAGACGAGATCAGTTGCAGACTAGTTGTGTTTTTCAAAAATGCAGGCTTTGTGCTAATCATAAGTGCAAAAGACAAAATTGAACAGAATAGCACCAAGAACCAATTTAAACTCAAATTTGACACTCAATTGGGCTTTTGAAGGTTTTTTCTTTTATTCAAATTTTGCGCGCCCCTTGCACCCTGAAAAAAGCTGCCACGTTTACTCGGCCATATCGTACTAGAAAAATTAACAAAAAAGTTCTTGCAGGTGCACATCAACAAAGCCGACTGCATACGGGAGTTACCGACGTGCATTCAAGCGTTCATGTTTACCACTGCTTATCAGAATGTCACTAACTTAGTGTTGATGTCGGAGACCCTAGACAGCTGGCGAAAAGTGTGCGACAATTACACTCAATTTAATGTGTCTGTTCATGATCAAATGAACTTCTTCGCGGATCAGGTTTGTTTCAGGCATAAAATATAAAAACTCGAAATTCAAGTACATAGATATAGAAATTTCGTGATCCGATGAACCGTCAATGAATAATTGTACTCCGTGGTACTCCATGGTACTCTATGGTACATGCACAACACCTATGTGCCGTTACCGTAAAAACGAATTGCTGCATTAATCTGATCTAGGTCACGTCAATCACTGCAATCACCAAATCGTCCTCGCTATTAGCACTGCTCTGCATGGCTGTCGTCTGCATGATCTTCATTCCAAACCCAACCAGTGTCGCGTTTGCATCGTTGACAATTCTCTCGATCAACATTGGCGTTCTTGGATACTTGTCGTTGTGGAACATCGACTTAGATCCGCTATCGATGGCTGCCCTGTTGATGTCAATTGGGTTTTCAGTCGATTACACCGCCCATATCAGCTATCATTACTACAAGGTGGCTGCGAAAGTGAGTTGATAAAGTACACATTAGTACCAAAACTAAACAAATATCATTAGATCAGCAACGTCGTGACGTAAAAGTTATGAAAAAGCCAACCGTTTAATGGAAAACAATGTCTTCATGTGGATGCATCATTTTGTATGGCTGCGTTTGGAACTTGATAACTTGATTCCTTGCCCACTTGCTTGATACCTACAGTAAGCATGCCAAATAAAACTGAGCAGAACTTAAAAGAATGCATAGTGTTTTACCATCAGCATGTTTATCAGCTCCTTTCAATGTTCCAGACGTCCGTCGACCGTCTGTACCACGCGTTCAGTTCAATCGCATGGCCAATGATTCAGTCGGGCATTTCAACGGTGATCGCCGTTCTGGCACTCTCATTCCATCAGTCCTACTTGTTGGGTGTATTCTTCAAAACCGTGTTCCTGGTCGTTTTCATTGGGTTAGCGCACGGATTATTTGTGCTACCAGTATTACTTGCATGGATGCCAGATTTCCTGCAGCCGAGTAGTCCGTCTGAAAATATGAATTCTGATTCAAACCCACAACAACGGTCAACTGAAGAGTGCACAGTCGGGTATAGTTCAGAAGCAGTTAATCAAAACAAAATTGAACTGACATCGGAATCCGAAGTTCCGAACAGTAGCAGTAGTTCAAATTCGTGCTACTCCAGTACGAACTATTCTTCTTCAAGTGCACATTCGTCAGAAGAATATGATTCGACTAGTCAACACAGCAGCGCTGCAACAGACGAACTGTCAAGAAGTCCTGAGATGGTCAGATATCCATCAACCAACCGGGAGACGTCAACTGAAAATCAGCGTATTCAGTGTTAATTGACGACACAGAGAAAAATGCTACAGATCGCAATAAAGACGATGAAATATTGTCAGGACAAGATGTTGAACTTGAACTGAAACGAACAACGGACTTTTCGTGTGTTAATTCCAAAACAATTGAAAATGATGATACGAAATGTGTGTCAGATGCAAGTGAGGATTCCACTGGAGTTGAATCCAATTCTAAAGACCCCACCGATTCAAAAACAACCAACATTACAGTACATTTCTTGTGATTTACATTGTCTCTGGGCTTTGTTCATTTATTCATGCTGTACATTGTGATTGTAGTCACGTTTCAAATGTTTGGCAATTTTAATGCTTGTTGATTTCAAGAGATAAAGCTTTTTGCGTTTCTACTCTCAATATATACTTCTAGATGCTGCATTTTATGTTGTTCGCCAACGCCTGGTGTTCTCAGAGCAAATGCTTTCACAGTATTTTTTATTGTTGCTGATCATATGTATGGAAACCTGAACTTTGAATACAGCTGTAAACAGATTCGACTTCATTCAGAATTAAAGCCGCATAAATTTTCAAACGTTATAAAATGACAATGAACATAAAAAATAACGCATGTGTAAACATAACGACGACAAAACAACAATAAAATGTTTTAGAAACAAAAAATTGTTAAAAAACAAAGTGCAAAACTAAAACACTAAACACCAGAACATTAAAAACCTTTTCCGGACAATGAAAACTAACACACACCGTTTTTTTTAAATATGAGCTGACACTGAACATCGACTGAAATCACATCATTTTTAGATAGCGGACAAATTTATCGGCAGCATCGTAGTTGCGGTCATTTACATGTAGCTGCGTAAATAAAACATTTATACAACGCAGAAAACATAACACAAAAAACAAACTTATGGTGCTGAAAGTTCATGATTACACCTCCTTAAATACATACGTATAACAAAAAGTATTTAATCAATTGAAATCCACACCTCTAGACCGTCTATAGGTTGAAACGTCAGTCAGTAGTGAAAGTCGAATTCAAAAGTTAGCCACTTCAGCTTTTCGACACGTATGGTCTCTGTTCAATTTCAATGCAAATCACCCGGATAATACGGACAAACTGAACTACGTGTAAGCTGTCAAAGTCAAATTTAACAAATAAAATTTAATGATAAACGGTTTAAAAAAAAACTATAAACATACTTACAACATTCAAACAAAGAAAAAAACGACCATTGAAAACTCCAACAGACAAGAATTTTGAAAACATAAAAACCTACTGCAACAAAAACATACACACGTACATACATAGCTCATGTTGAACGAGATTTTGAAATAATTCTTTTATGGTGGTCTACTTTTTAAATGCCAAATATTTTCGCTCCTCAAATCGATGCGCAATTTTGTCGATTGATTCGCCTTTAGTCTCGGGCACAAACAGAAACGTGAAAATGATGAAGATGATGAGGAAAGCGGTGAACACCAGGAACACGTATTGCTGTAGGACACCCTGCAAGACAAACTCCACACGTGAAGAAGAAGCCTGTGTCGTGTCACTGCATCACCTTGCATATCCGAGGTGTTATTTTTTGCTTTTCAAAACGTTACATTTTACGGTTCTGCGGCGATATACGAAGGTTGTATACCATTACATACGTACCTGTAACGGCAAAAACAGCAGACCAACGAGAAAGTTGGCCGACCAGTTAGCCAGCACCGCAATACTGTTCGCGTGTCCCCTTGCGTTCTGACGGAACAGCTCACTGACAAAGAACCATGGAATCGAGCCTAAATGATTTGAGTCGGAACATGAATATTCGAAAAATGAAAGCTTTCAAAAGCTTTCATCTTTTAATTAAAAAGAAAGCGTTATTCGTTCACGCACAACTAACCGGGTCCAGTGGCGAATGATATCACGAACAGATACACCCATACGGCGCAAGAATAGCCAATCCATGATAAGTCGGGATTGTGTTTCTGGAGTACAAAAACCACTAGTGAAATGAGAACAGTAAATATGATAGAAACAATAGCCATTGATCGCTGAAATTTATTTCATGTAACGAATGAACTTTTACGAATGTCTGAGTACAGCTTCGTTGCTATTTTGTTCTACATTCTCTGTCCAAGGTAACAGAACATGAACGTCAATGCAGCGAGCAGGCGCCAAGAGTTTTTTGACGCACTCAATCAAGCCACCTGGCCGGTTTCTGCAGTGGATTATTTTCTTTCAATGATTCAGCCTATACGCAAAAAAACGGACCTGAATAGTGAGCGTAATCACGAGCAGCACAGTGGTTACAGCCATGCCGGACATTCCAGTGAGGTGCAATGTCCTGCGGCCGAATCGCTCCACGAGCAGCATACTGAGCACGGTCATCAGGACGTTCACGATGCCCATAATGATTGTAGCGAGTTGGCCCGTCCAGTCGCGGAGGCCAGCGGACGCAAAAATCTTCGTCGAGTAGAACATTGCCTGTTGAAACGAACATAAAACCGGTGTCCAGTCTTAATAACAATTAGGAAATACAGAACACCCAATTGTTCTTGCCGTAAAAGGCACTCATTTTGACACCACAAGATGTCACTAAACATGAAACTGTCACGCATAAACGTTTTGCAAAAAAATCCAAGATAATACACCATGTTGAAGCTTTATAAAACTCCTTTTCTCGGTTCGCAACAATATGAACGTATGTAAAAAACCAAAGTCGTTTATTTGCAAAATTAATGTGTACCGCGTTGATGCCGCTGAGCTGCTGCGAGAACATCATCACCACAGCCACTGTCAGTGGCCAGAGCAGCGGATACTTAAACATGTCAACGACGGCCACCTGCAAAGAAAACGGAAAATTAAATATCGATATAAAAAATTAGATTTAGGTAATGGAAACATGGTAATGGAGAAATACAAAAGCACTGAATTACATACCGCTTTCACAGCACGCATCGCGTCTGCCTCACGACGCATCGACTCCATCTCCGTGTTCACGTCTGTCTTCCCGCGCAGCTTAATGAGATCTTTTTCGCTTTGTTCGACCTAAGGTAATGAGTTTATTTATTTAGTTATTGTTCAGTTGTCCTTGAAACTTTAAGCGACAATATCGTAGTGTGAGTGAACGATTTTGCTGAAGCGGTTTACAAAGAAACGTTCCAGGTTTCCGAGTGATATCCTACCAGATTTTTCACAATCAGATTGTAACGCGGCGACTCTGGGCAAAACGGCAGCAGGATCAACTGAAGGATCGCGGGAACGGCATGGAGAGCTGAACAGAAACAATGAGTAAAGTAAGGATTGAAAATTCTGTGAACGCGAAGTTGAGAAAAACAACAACAAACATCAGTTGTCTGAATCTCACCGAACACCCACGGCCACAAATCTGCCGTGCCAAAGATAAAACTCAGTCCGACAATCTGCGCGATCAGGATCGATATGGTGACAATCAATTGATGAACAGTGCCGACGGCGCCGCGCAAATTGATTGGGCTGATTTCCGTCAAATACATCGGTGCAAAGCCGGTGTTCAGTCCTGTGCGAATAGTTGAGTTGAGACACACGAGTTCGCGGGCGAACGCTTCACTGCGGTTTATACAAAGAATGCGTTTAAAAACGCAACCAAGTGGGGAACCTTTGAGTTTTGCTGCTACCAGTGAACATCTTATACAATGTATATCGCAGTAGGCCGAGGCAGGGGAAAGGGAGTGCTCGATCACTCATAGAGCATTAACCGCCGTCTGATGCACTAGGGACAACGGTTGAATTCAGGTACAATAAGCTGCAGTGAGTGTTGTTCGCTCACCAAAAAAAAACAATAATGAACATTGATAAAAATGTTTTAAAAAACTCTAATCGGTGATACCTCCGTTCAAGCCGATCACCAATCGTCCGATCATCAGAACGTAATAGTTGCCGAGCGGTTTACTGAGCGCCATCATTAACGCGGCGACAATGGCGAGCACATTGTTGATCAACATGCCACCCTTGCGTCCGAGTTTGTCCGCTGCCCAGCCGGACGCCAGGCCACCGATCATGCCGCCAACGGTGAACATCGACACCGTCACGGACCAGATGAACGAATTCTCGGTCGCTGTCAGCAGCTCGCCGGTCGTACGATTGTGCACGTCCGTGATCCATTGGCAGATGACCTTTTTTAGAAAAAGATAGCTGAGCATTCATGCCGTGCGGATTGCTAAGCTACTTTTTTGCTCGTGGTGCGATATTTGATTGTTTTTGTATGTATTAAAAAATTTGTCTGTTAGAGAGCTATACTTTTTATGTGGGCATACATGTAGAAGCATTTCACAAGACGAAATAAAGAACTCTGAAAGCTGGGATATTTTTGTGATATCCGTCAATAGGCTCACCTTTTCTGGCGTATTGACAACACCAATTGCGTAGCCGAATTGAAAGGAGCTGCCGCCAGCGCAAACGGTTAAAGCGAACAACAATGGAAAAGTGAGTCGACCCTGAAAAATATTGAAAATTTTAACTTTTTGCTTGTTTCTCGGTTTACAAGATTACGTGTGTGACTTAGAATTTTGCTTTTCCCTAAACGTTAAAAACCATCTTGTGTTTTGTGTCATGTTTCAATCAGTTCTTTTCAGGTCGTTTTTCAAAATGCTTTCGCAACACACTATGGGACGACCCGACGACCGCGGTGTATTGTCTCTCATTGACGCTATATTATTTGTTTGCAAAAAACCAACAGCTGACGCACCGCAGACTGAATTTATGAGCGACATTGATGCGATCGTTGTTTGCTTTGTACACGGGGTAACCAACAATATTGTTGGTGAACATTTATTTGCATTAAATTTGCACCGGTACGTATTGTTCAATCAGAAAGGTTTTTTAGGGCACCCTGTATGGAGAACCAGTGCGACCCGTGAGCAAAGCTGATCGATTGTACCACGTGCTTGCACCCATATGACGTCATGCTTCAGTGAACCCACGTGACGTATTGAATGATGCAATCGTTTAGAGTCTGTTTGTCAGACGTCATACCTCAGTGAACCCACGTGATGTTTCAAATGATGCAATCGTTTTGAGTCATTTTGTCCAATTTTGTTTCATGTGCCAAGTGTTCGAAGAAAATCATTCTGAGATTTTAAACTCAACGAATGGGCAACAGATAATAAAACTTATTAACAAACAACAACAAAATTTTCGAACGACACCACATAAGATACCATACAGTACCAGATGTTTGTATGTAATGTATTTGGGGGCGTGATGTTATCAAAATGAAAAATAGATATCATTCTGACCAGGTGTGGCTGTGTGAAAAGAAAAATGTGTGCCTACTAACTTTTTATAACAGACGTGAACAACACAAAAGTCAGATAAACTTTGCTTGTTTTTCTGCAACAAAAAAATAGCGTCTTGAGAACGTCTTCGTGAGAAGAAAAGACAGATTGCTCAAGCTAAAAGCGAGAAATGATGGTCAACAAATAAAAATAGTAAAAAATACAAACCTGCAAGTCTTTTTCGCTGATTTCAATTAGCGGTTCGTCTGTTTTCGATTTGGTCAGTGGCTCCATTTCGACTGCCGGGCCATCCTCCTTTTTGGGGCTGCTAGCCATTTTTTATAATTTGGCCCAAATTCTGGTGTTCCGTGACAATTTTCGAAACAATGTTTTTTATCAATGTAATCTGAAACTTTTTCCGATGTACGTAGAACGCAAACGAATGAAGTGAAAAACCCAACCAGAAACAGATAAATTTTGATAAGGCCTTTTTATTTCAAACCACATAGAATAGCGCCAAAACCCGTTTTCAACACGGGAAAATATCAAAAATCGGTTTCATCAAAACAAACCATAGAGTGAGTCCGTCATTCAAACATTGTGAGAGATAAAATTGTGCATTTAAAAGGTTTTGAACTCAAACTGCTTTCCAGTTAGATTACGCATCGGTTTCGCTGTAGTTTGAAGGTCAAAGAAAATGTTAAAAACGCAAAGCGGGTTAAGAAGACATTGTGAAAAACTGCGTTTTTTGGCCTGAAAAGACGCAGATTTTGCAACATAGGTATATTTTCCATTGAATGACTTTACGAAGGGTTTAGTAACATACACGATGTAAAGTGAAGGCTCGTTTGAAAAAAAAATTCTCATAGTTTTTGAAAATGTGGCTTTGCGCATAGTTTTTGAAATGATCATTAAGGGCTTCCGTAAAAATACGGTACGCAGATGAAAAAACAAATTAAGCAACTGGGTTGCTGTTTGCAAAATTTTCTCGCTTGTGCTGACTATTGGTTAGTTTTGAAAAAAGGCCGTGCAGTAAAAACCAGATACATCTTGACTAAAGTTTTACGGACTGAAATGATAAATTAATGAGGATTCCAGCTAATATAGGAAACATTGCAAAAAGTGAATGACTTTTTTCAGAGTTTAAGCCGACCAGAAGCAACGTGACCAAACTGCTTCTAAAACGTCATCAGTATCACATCACAGCGTCATCCATCTCAAACCGTGAACATAATAATGCCGAAAAACCACGTGGCCCGAGCAAATAAACAAGAATTCAAGTCTGCCATGCTTCAAGGCTTACGCAACGAACGTAGCTAGAAAATGCCAGCCAACGCAAGCCTACGCACAAAGCTATACTATACACCGCATTGACGCTGGTCAGCTCAGCGCACAACAACACTGCTGTCAGCTACAGTCATGTTAGTATGCTGAGAAAGCGTCAGAGCCCCCATACCCTCGTTTTGCCAGTTTCAGTTGGGTGCGTCGGCTGGCGCGTGTGGTGCACCCAAACACGCTTTACATCTAACCAACAAGCTACAATGTGAGCGTGCGTGATGGAATATAATGTTTCGCACGGCGCAGAATTTCTGGCGTTTTCCGGCAGAAATTTTATAACAAAAGACACTTGGAAAACAAGTGTGCTCTGCTGATTTCATGTCACACATTGTACAACTTAGTGAAGCATACGTTTGTACACTGTACAACTAGATGAAGCGTACGTTTGTATACCTAATTGCCGAATAAAATCAATCAATACTAAACAACTTGAAAAGCATGCGTTTATACCGTAAATATGGTTAAGCACTCCTTTGTAGTACAACTTGGTGAAGCATACATCTGTACACTACACAATTTGTCGGTGCATACATGTTTTTATGCTGTACAATTAGGTGAAGTCTACATTTGCACCCTGTACAACTCGTCGATCGTCGAAGCAAAC
Organism: Theristus sp. LFF4_11; assembly: GCA_030248135.1. Taxonomy (NCBI): domain Eukaryota; kingdom Metazoa; phylum Nematoda; class Chromadorea; order Monhysterida; family Xyalidae; genus Theristus; species Theristus sp. LFF4_11. The sequence goes on from JASANC010005284.1 coordinate 11,759, forward strand.
GTTTGCATGCTGCTCAACTAAGAGAAGAACACGTTTGTACGCTGTACAATTTGGTGAAGCATATGGTTGTACTGTACACTCCACTACTTGGAGTTTCAATTTTTTGATTTCTCTCAATTAAAGAAATGTCAACTTTCCACCACAAACTGAAAAGCTGCAACGGAAATACGAGTTTAGCGGTCTAGACTAGGCGATGAGATGAATCGATAGCGTTTTATTTACGACGCTTCATGCTGCGCCTAACCGTTTTTTGACGTTTTTTTTTATTTCACTTTTCCGTTTGGCCAATTTGCAGTGCGCACGCGCTGGTAATGCTTGCAGCACTCACCACTGTAGCTGCAGCTTGTAATGCTTGTTATTTGCAGATCGATTTAAAAAGTAACCAGAAAATGACACCAGTTCTTTCTTAGCCATGATGATGAAAAATGAATAATGAAATGAAAAAAACCGTCTATAAAACATAAAATGACATTATGAAAATACCGCTTTATTAGTCATTTTTTAAATTTTCTCTTTTTACCTTTTCGCATCAGATACGTGCTCATATTGAACTGCAATGCACATGTGAGCCTTTGAATTCCAAGATAGAAAATTTTTGTCAACATGAAAAAAGCGCATTTTGAGGGAGTGTGCTGTGGCGTGGCACAGTTCAATTTTTAACTAAAAACATGCGTGTTTGACATAAAGTTCTGGCATTGGACCAAGCCTACATGTACATTGTACATCGGTATTATACATCTAGTCGTTGGAGTGTTTCGTTGGTGATTGCCAGTGAGTTTTATTTATTCATTGTGTCTTGGTTTGGTTTACAATAAAGTACACAATGAACAGAATCAAATCATAATCATGCAACACATGAACATGAATCGATGTTTTTTGATAAAAAACACATGTTTTTGAACCATTTTCTATGACAAACGCAAGCAACGTTACACAATGTTACTCAACTGATTAACAGAAAAACGCAAGTGTTGTTGTAAATTTTTATTAACTTCCGTGTCATGAGAACAAACTAAACCAAAACGCTAAACTGGAAATCACATTATGTAAACAGCCTTGAAAACACACAACACAACATGCAATTGTGTATATTGTACGAAACCTGTTTTTTGTCTGAGTATATATACAGGCGCGCATGAACAATAAGTTCTGGAAGTATTTACGGGAGGACAATCCGTTTGGATAACAGAATTCATAAAAGACAAAATGAATGCAAAATAACAAAAAACTAAACTCAGAACTTAAAGCACTTTCAAACAGACGCAAGAATTTCAAAAAATTTGTTTCGTAACAAAATTTCGCGAGTGTTCAACGCGTTCCGAGAAAGCGCGTTCCATCTCATACCCAAACCAAAAAAAATTCAAAGATAACAAAGTGGATAATCTGATTCAGTGGACGACAAGAAAAAGCCATTGGTGAGCATTTGTCAACTCAAAACGAACTAAAACCAAGATATCAGTAAGAACTTCTGTTCAACCAACTGCATCACCAAAAAGACGAATCATTTTTTTCAACATTTTTGACAGTGACAGTAGATTCTAACAAGTGCATCATTTTGACATGTAATAAACAAATGTTCAATCAAACCAGACAAAAACAAACACACTTTTACAGCTCTGAAATATGTAGAAAAACAAAAACAAAAAACTTGATGCGGTAATCAATTTTGTTTTGATGTTATACAATATGATCTGAACTACAGGGTTGTTAGCAGTAGCACCAAGGAGCGTGAAAATTATCGAAAATTATAGCTGCTTTCTGTGATTGTTATTTCAGCTGATAAGGAAAAATCTAAAACACCACAAAAATAAAATTTGCAAATTTCTATTGAGACACGCATATACGGTCACATTGTGGTCAATGGATTGTGACCAATGATCAATGGCACACCGCCTGAGGCAGTCTAACGCACGGTAAGGTACTTTTCTGTACGTTTATTGGGTGAAAAGCACATTCACCTTTGATCAGTTTTATCAACAGTTTAAAGTCGTCCTCGTGGCCTGGTGGTAGCGCGTTAAACTATTGTCTGTGTGTACGGGGGATCGATCCCCGCCGAGGGGTGTATATAGGCACTTAATGACTGAGAAAACTCGATGGGCACACAAACACATACCTAGCGAATTCAGTGGCTGAATGCAGTGACATTGGTGAAATTGTGCTACCAAAGGCCCCATAGGGATGAGTTAGTGGTAATTTCATTACAAAAGGCTGTTACAAAAGGAAATCTCTGTGAAAAGTAGAAGTTTCTGCGACTTCCTTCCTGCCATGGAAGGTATTTTTGCCATTTTGCCCACCCCTAAAAATGGTTTCCAAATAAACCCCCCCTCCCAAAAAAATCCCCCCCAAAAATAAACCCCCACCCCCAGAAGTCGCTGAAGAAATAAACCCCTATGGGGGTTTATTAGAGGTAATACGGTATTTTCTTGCATTACTTGAAATTGACCAAGTCAAGTACTCGGTGGTCACTGCCAAGATTTGAAATAGCAATTTCAGATCTTGATTCATTTGGTCAGTGGCCAACGATCTCTGAAAAAAGCTGGTCAGTTTCTTGATCAGTTTTCGGTTTTTGGGCAGTTTTGTGGAAAAACCTCTATTTTTATTGACGAATTCAATTCTGGCAAATTCAAGTGTGCGGCCGAATTAAAAAAAAATTTTTGTCAAAGAGATTACACCGCTATACTTTTCACATACAAAATGTGTAACGAGCAGCAAAAAGTCTGCAACACAATCTACCAACAACATGAAGAAACGTAAATAAAACTTATAAACTTTATAAGAACAACAGCGCAGAAAAAAAATTTTGTTGTTGAAGTTTGTCTGTAAGTGATCACAGCTCAGCTATGAACTATGATAATGTGTGATTTTTGAAGTGTCAGTCAGTTTTATATCACAGTTTGCATTTCTTTATATAACACCAGTTTTTAACCGGAGCATTTTCAAAAGCAAATGCGAAAGATTTGTTGTAAATTTTTGTTCCATACTTTCTCAAAATCCGTTTGAAAATGACATCGATGCATCCTTTTTAAAAGGCGTTTTTAAACAACACAAATGCACTTTTCACAAATTTGTCCGCTCTATTTTGAAAATGCAACATCAGTGGTAGCCAAAAGTTTGGAACTTCCCCCAAGCGGGCGCGTGTGTAATGTGTGTGGTGGTATATATCAGGGGTTTCCAAACTTTTGGCCGCCAATGTACCTATCGCAGATCAAATGTACATACGTAATTATGGAAGGCAAAGGCTGATTAAACATTCTGCTTTTTACACAGATTTAAACATGATAAAGTTTAGCATTCCGCAAAAACAGCGAATTATTTGAATTGACAAAAATGCGGCAAAGCTGAGCAAACAAAGAAAATCCAAACGTGAAAGAACTACGCAGAAAAACCGCAGAATTGAAAAAAATGTCTGGCTAAAAGTGTCTGGCTAACTGTACGATTGTGACAACCAACACAATCCTTTAAATGGCTTCATTAACTATCGGTACATTGATTAATCTGAAAACAGCATGCTGATTGGTTGTTGGATGATATTCAGTGAATCAACCCACCAACTACAGGATGGTGATACAGGACAGACAATATCCAGAGTCCAGACTAAAATTTAAAAACTGTTTTAGCAAAAAAAAGTTTCACGACGACGTGCAATACATAATGCTCCCTGGAGCGAATAAAAATTATCTAAAAATGCGGGAGACGCATATAAAAGGAGGAATATGGCTTTGTGTAAGCAGTGAGAGACTTGGCTCGACAACTCTTTTCAAGTCTCTGATGTGGTACACACGGATACAAGTACATAAAAGCTATATTTTTGCGCCGCGTTTGTTTTACTGAAAAGTGTAAAACAGTTTTAAAATTATTTTTTAACTGTCCTTTCCAGTTTAGTCCGAAATCACATCATGTGCGAAATTCTGTTGTTGTTGTTGTGATTTTTAGGCGATGTTTTTAGCCAGGGCTAACCCAGAGAAGCGTACAAAACGCCATTGAGTAGGGCGCCCATCGAGTTTTCTCTGTCATTAAGTGCCTATACGGTAACCGGACATTTCCCGCGCGGACATTTCCCAAACGGACATTTCCCGCGCGGACTTTTCCCGCGCGGACATTTCCCGCACCGGACTTTTCCCGCGCGGACATTTCCTGCGCGGACATTTCTCTCGCGGACATTTCCCGAGCGGACATTTCCCTCGCGGACATTTCCCGCGCGGACTTTTCCCGCGCGGACATTTCCCGCGCGGACTTTTCCCGCGCGGACATTTCCCGCGCGGACATTTCCCGCGCGGACATTTCCCGCGCGGACTTTTCCCGCGCGGACATTTCCCGCGCGGACTTTTCCCGCGCGGACATTTCCCTCGCGGACTTTTCCCGCGCGGACTTTTCCCGCGCGGACATTTCCCGCGCGGACATTTCCCGCGCGGACATTTCCCGCGCGGACTTTTCCCGCGCGGGCATTTCCCGCACCGGACTTTTCCCGCGCGGACATTTCCCGCACCGGACATTTCCCGCGCGGACATTTTCCGCGCGGATATTTCCCGCGGACATTTCCCGCGGACATTTCCCGCGGACATTTCCCGCGGACATTTCCAGCGGACATTTCCCGCGGACATTTCCCGCGGACATTTCCCGCGGACATTTCCCGCGGACATTTCCCGCATTTTCAGACATTCCCGGATATCTCCATTTACTTTTCAGTCAGTTATAAAATATACTTATAAAATATACTTATAAAATAGCAACACTTATAAAATACACTTTTAAACGGCAAAAAGTACTCATAAAATGATTAAATGATGAAATCAAATAAACATGAACAGCATGCCCCAGACGTTCATAACGTTACAGATGCATTGTCATGTGTTGCTTACGGTGGCAAAGTGAATTCAACGCTACATGATGGAACGCTTCGTGAAATCCACTCCACATGTTGTTTAACCTGAGTGAAAATGCTGAATTTTAGTGATTTTTTAGTTTTTTAGTAACTTCTGCTGAAATATCATTTAAAAAGAGTAGAATTTGGCAATAAACATTGAAAACAAAAAATGTATAACTTAATTTTATAAGTGCTTCAAGTTTCATGGCTTTACGTGCAATCAGTCGGCACACATAACAATGCACAACAACAACACGTGGTTTCAATGATTGATAAAAAGTCTGCTGAAAAGTTTAATGAATCAATGAGATATCGATTGAGATATCCGGGAATGTCTGAAAATGCGGGAAATGTCTGCAGGAAATGTCCGCGGGAAATGTCCGCGGGAAATGTCCGCGGGAAATGTCCGCGGGAAATGTCCGCGGGAAATGTCCGCGGGAAATGTCCGCGGGAAATGTCCGGTGCGGGAAATGTCCGCGGGAAATGTCCGCGGGAAATGTCCGGTGCGGAAAATGTCCGCGCGGGAAATGTCCGGTGCGGGAAATGTCCGCGCGGGAAATGTCCGGCGCGGGAAATGTCCGTGCGGGAAATGTCCGGTGCGGGAATTGTCCGTCCGCGCGGGAAATGTCCGCGCGGGAAAAGTCCGCGCGGGAAAAGTCCGCGAGGGAAATGTCCGCGCGGGAAAAGTCCGCGGGGGAAATGTCCGCGCGGGAAATGTCCGCACGGGAAAAGTCCGCGCGGGAAATGTCCGCGAGGGAAATGTCCGCGCGGGAAAAGTCCGCGCGGGAAATGTCCGCGAGGGAAATGTCCGCGCGGGAATTGTCCGCGAGGGAAATGTCCGCACGGGAAAAGTCCGCGCGGGAAATGTCAGCGCGGGAAATGTCCGCGCGGGAAAAGTCCGCGCGGGAAATGTCCGCGCGGGAAAAGTCCGCGCGGGAAATGTCCGCGAGGGAAATGTCCGCGGGAAATGTCCGCGGGAAATGTCCGCGCGGGAAATGTCCGGGAATCGCCTATATA
>JASANC010005289.1:0-63697 GCA_030248135.1 Theristus sp. LFF4_11
ATAAACAAACAATTACATTGTATTCAATGTCTCCTTTCAGTTCATAACCTTTCTAAACTTGCCAACATTGCCCTGAATTCTTGAATTCATGCGGTTGGAAAGATCTTGGTCGGTAAATTCTTGCGATGTGTTCCGTATGTTTTTTGATTTGGATAACTTTCAAGTTTCAACTTGAAAGTTAAAAAAAATTGATGTTCCTCCTGATTTCGGATGGCTTAATTTTACGCAAATTCCTGATTTTGCTTGCACTCTGGTTGATTTTTGTTTTTTTTAATTTGTACGGCTTTTGAGGCTGTCATTTGAGTATAGACCATGAATATCATTTTGTATGTTTACCAGTACAGTGATATATCACTCTCAGAAGAGACACCGTGTATCAGTTATAAAAACCAGTGTATCACTCATGGAGACAAGTAGGAAGAAGGCATCGTGTGACATAAACTGTGATGAACTAAATAAAAATGGAGTGATCTGGAATGAAATGGAAGATAAAACTGAAAATAATGCGTGATCATAACGTAAAACACAAATAAAATGGCTGTTGAAAACGAAAGAAAAAAACTGCGGGACACGGTGCGAAACAAGGTTAAAGGTTTTCACGGCTAGACGGAAGACTTGAGTAACAAGATTCGAGCAATGGCAACAGCAATCGCGACGAACAACGCCGTTGAGCGAGTTGATCTGAAATACGAAAATTCTTAATTGCACCTCGTCTTGCTAACTGCATCGTGTTCATAGCACAAAGTAATGTGTCATTTCTGTCATCACTTTTGAGTTTGCAAAAAGAATCGGGTTCAAGCACAAACACACACGCTAAAGATTCGTTCGAGTGAGATGAAAAGTCAATTATTTGCACAAAAAACGCGTGAGAAAAATGCCAACTATCCTGCCAATTCGTTTGGTTTTCCACTAAACTTTAAAACTGGCCAATCGAAAGATTTAAAAAGAGACTGTACCATGAACACGACAATAGTTGAATAAATTGCGGCACGAATGGACATTTTCAAAGTGAAATCGTGTTTAGACCATTAGCCATTAAAGCCTTTTTCCACTGAAAATAACTACCAGCTCAGCGAAAAACTAATTGGCTTTTGATATATTTTTTTTCAGATAAAAACCCTGATCGTCTCGTTTTACTTTCGGTCCGAACAGAAATTGATTAAATTGCTTAAAAATTTGATGAGCTAAAGATGTGCCAATCTTTATTGGCGTAGTTCATTGGCTAAAAACCGAAGTTGGCGTGAAGCCAAAGTTTATTGGTGTACAAGGTAAAAAATGACTACATTTAGAGCGCTAATCGATGGCTTAGTGTCTTTTTCATGACCATTAAAACGGTAAAACAAGTAGCCTACAGAGTACGGTAACAAGCGAGTGTTCGGTCTCGACACGATCTTGCACCAATACCGTGCTCCGTCGACCCACAGTTCCAAAGCATTTCACTGCACGTTGCTGGTGTTCCCTTGGTGCTCACCGTGTTACATTTGTCGCTGTAGCTGACTCCGTCGTGTCCGTTTGGGGGGCTGTCGAGAGCGAAAGGACGGCAGTCTCGGTGGTCGGGGGCACGGTTTGTGCGACTGTGGGTGGGGCTGTTGTTTTGGTGGTGCTGTAAATATTATTGTGATAGTTTTTATCTGCCTAATTTTACCGTTAATAACTGTTATCTTTGATTGCACGTTGCAAGATATTTTTGTTTTCTTTCATCGCAACCTTGTTTGAAGCAAATTCAATCATGTCAAAACAATTTCAATCATATTTACAAATTTTCAGTCGACAGAGAACCGCTTGATTGCTTCTACAAATGAACTCGTCTGCCTGTAAACGACCCGCTGATTTGTCTACCATCACAACGACCACAATCGGGCATTTTGCACCTGTTGTTGTGTTCGTTTTCTGACCATCATCCCACATGGAGAAACCATCAGCCTGAAGATTTAGGAAAAACAAAGTGACTTGGCCCTATGTGGGGGACTTGGTTCACTTTGCCAATTTTGAATTCCCGCGTCCTGCATGCAGCTGTTTACTTATCTATGGGCGCATTGAGTTGCGGGACCAAAATAAAAGATCATACTTTTTGTCGTTTTTTTCACACCCTGCGAATAGTTCAAAAAATGTCAAAGTTATTCTCAGGGTTACACGATCCATGACTAACCAGTTTCTTCACCAGAGCCTCCTCCTCCTTCAGTTCCTTCACTTGCTCCAGAGAAAACAATTGACCATTTTGACCACGCAGGCTCAGACTCTGTTTGCAGTGCTCCCTCGCTTCACTCCACCGCATGCCGACATTCACCCGGTAGAAGCACAATTCGCCACCCGTCACAAACTGAGTGTGAACAAGGAACGGTGCACACTGGCACAAAGAAGTGGTAATTGCAAAAGTTGCGTTGTTGGACGTTGTCTTTCAACCCATTTGACGTTTTTTGATTACCCTGTGCATGCAAAAATGTGCGAAAATTTCGCCCATTTGCATGCTCGCTGAACAACAACCCCCGAAACGCAGCTGTTGCAATAAATTCTAGTCACACGAAACGCAAATCGCAAAGTTCATTTAGCCAGTGTAAAAAACTGAATAACATGTATAGATGTGCGAAAAACAATCGAACAAGGGTTTCCAGTCATTGTTATGCTTGCCACTCCAATCTGAAAACCATATTCAATTTGGAATAAGAAAAACGCAAACCAAACACTTACCTGATAGCGGTGAATTAGGGTGTCATTTTCGGTCGTTCTCACGTTGCTACACTGCGAGCCAGTAACTGCTTTGTTCATATTAAAAAAGTTTGAATTAAAAAAAACAGATTAAAAAATTAAATGTTAACTTAAGAAAACGTTCCAGCGAATGTTTTGTATACCTGCTTCAATTCCACCAGACTGCGACAAGCCAACGAACACCAGCAAAATCGACAACATCACGCAGCAGCAGCAAGGTGTGGCCGGGTGGAAGTAAAAATAGTGTGGATGATGATCGACGATTTTTCCTTGAACTCTCTGGTATGGACGGTGGTCGCCAGTCTTACTTTGTATCGGATAAAAATGAAAGTGCAAAACTCTACTCTACAAAACAGTGGATTTCTGCCATCCTTATAAACCGTAAAATTAATGATCGGTGTTTTCTGCAATTATCCCATATCGCCAATTTTTGGTGGTTTCACGCCAATCACGATTTGAAATGACTCGCGAACCGCCCGCTGTTGACCGCCGAAAAAACGGTTTGTGCCAGCCAGTCTTCGGTCGCGACCGGACCAACCGTGAACAATATACGGGACTTCGTATTTCGTGCTGTCTTTTCATCTGCGCTTCTCTCCTGCAATCCTGCGAAATAAAAAATAAACGAACGAATGAATGAACGTCAGTCGGTGGAACGGGGACGCGCTGGTGCTCGCTCCGATCAAGGCGCACACGCGAACGAAGCGGCCGATGGTCGAATTAGGTCAAATTACCGGCTATCAATCAGCTGATTGGTCGGTCGGTGATAACGTGATGCATGCTGAGCATTCTGTGCAGGCGTTGCTGTGCAGGCGGAGTCTATCCTGCACAGAAAGCCTGCATCACCGTGATCACCAACCAATCAGCGAATTGTCAATAATTTAGAGTTCGACTGGATTTCCGTGCATTTCTTCAAGAAGGTTGTTGATTATTAGACTACTGTATTTAGATAAACTTCGCATCATATGAAAACAAAACATGCCAACAACATTTCAAATACATGGTATTCCATTCAGAATCAATCATCAATATTCAAAACAGCCGAAACACGGTTCTCTTGTTCGGCCAATCGAGGTACATCTCGCGCAGCGCCAGCTCGCTGATCCGCCAGCACTGCTGTACGTTCACCAGCCGCAGGCACGTGTCGTCGCGTCCGATGCTCAGCAGCACGTCCGTGTCGACGCTCGCATTCCCCTCTAAACTGAGCGTACGCAGCATCGCCAGTTGCCGCAATTGACCAAACGCCGTCGCACTGACGAACGGACAGAAGGACACGTCGAGCACCTCCAGCAGCGCACAGTTGGCCGCCAGCTGCTGCACGGCGCAGTCGGTGACGAAGTCGTTGTGCGACACGTCCAGCTGCACGAGCGACTCGAGCAGATGCACCGACTCGACGGCCGGCGTCAGGTCGACGCGGTGCACGAGACTGGGCACGATCGCCTGGCCGTCCTCCGAGTAGTAGTGGCTCAGTGTGAGGCGTTGCAGTTGCGACAGCGAACTCGTCACGCTCAGCACGACGTCGAACACGAGACCTAAAAGGGTGCGCAGTTTTTTTCTGTTTTATTCCTGCCCTGCAGTGAATTTTTGGTGGTAGGTTGCAGTATTGGTTTTTTTGATGCTGATTGCTCCCGTAAACCACGATAGCGTTTCATATTTTAAAAATCACCAAATTCTTCTCTTGCCTTTCACATGCGACATGTTGACGTGATGGAGTTTAGGGTGCGCCTCAAAAAATCGTTCCAATGGACCGGGCTCCAGTTGATCGCAATAGCTAACATCAATTGATTTCAGTTCGTCTGTGGCCGACTGTAAAGTATAGTTGAACTCTAAGTTACAGGCAATCAACTGATTGGTTGGTGATCGCGTGATGCATGCGCATGCTTTCTATGCAGGCGTTTGCTGTGGGGGCGGAGTCTGAGAGTCTGTCCTCCTGCATTTTAAGCATATGCATCACGTGAACACTATCCAATCAGCTGATATACATAAACAATTATGTATACATGATAATTATAACATAATATAATTATGTTTGTATACATAATTATGTATACAAACATGCAATACAAGTATCAACAGCCCATGAACACAAAAACTAGCGCAAATATTTTCTAACACACGGTTTGTTTACCAGCAAACAGTCGCCGATTAAATTATAACAACCATCCAGCGACAATTTCTCCAGTTCAACCAGCCGTTCCAATGCGCTTGCGACATGACCGGAGTCGATGCCGCCACACATGTCCAACGTTAGCACACGCAAACCAATTGGCAAGTTGATTAACGAGGCACCTGAAACGAAAAAAATTCACGACAAAATGCCACATAGCATTTTCCGCTGCATCAGTCAGAGGGCAGAACGCAAGCGGTATACGGTATACGGACTTTAGCGTGCGATGCATCACTCCGGATTCTACCCGTGCGACCGATGTGCTGGAGAATGGGGCTGAATCGCAATCGGACTCGCAATTTGCGGCCGTCCCCGCATCGCACACACGTTCCACCACACCATCGCACGGGTATACGCTCCGACACACCATTGTGTGTGCCAAAATGATGATACCCGCTACACTGCTGATACCCGCTACACTGCTGATACCCGTTATCGACGTATTATACGAGAGTGACACTGATTTCGCGTTCGGCACCGACTGCAGAATGGCGCCCAGCAATTGCTCCGCTTGTAGACGGTCGACGTCGCCGCGATGCGCCTGACAGGCGCGCTCAAAACAGTGGTCCAAAATCAGACTACTGACAGTGGCCAGTTGGATCTGAGCGAATTGTTGGGCGTTGCGCGTCTGAAAGTGTCGTTCCCGTCAATTTTATGGTCTTTTTCAAGAAACGAATTTATTGATTTTTTTATTTGTGTAATCTGCTGCTTTATGTCCTTTTTCAGCAGTCTGCCCAGATTTACTGGCTTTTAAAAACAATTTTTAAATTAACAAACCTGCTGGTCTGGTACAAACGCCGTATGGGTCAAATCGAGCTCCGAGAGCATCGAAAATCGAGTGAGCAGCATTTTCAGCGCTGAGTAGCTCAATCTTAGTCGATTCACGTAGCCAGTTTTCCCATCAAGATGCGAATAGCCCGAGGTGACGCGCGTCAAAGTGCGCCCACAGAGGTCGGATAACGACTGCATGCTGGTGGCGTCGATCAGAGGCGTGAGCTGGAATTATTTTGGGTTGAAACAACAACAATAACACGCAACAGTGAAGAGAAATAAAGCGGCATTCATGAAGCAGTAATTAGTGACGCGTAGCTACGCGTCACAATATGCTGCTTCACGAATGCCTCTTAAGATAAATGACAAACAGGAGTGAATCGGTGCAATAAAATGTATAAAACGTTGTGTGAAAACGTTGCATCATTTATTTCCCTCGTGGCCACCCTAGTCACCCTCGTGGCCTGGTGGTTGTGCGTTAGACTACAGTCTGTGCGCTCGGGGGATCGGGCCCCGCCGAGGGGTGTATAGGCACTTAATGACAGAGAAAACTCGATGGGCGCCCTACTCAATGGCATTCTGTACGCTACTCTGGGTTAGCCCTGGCTAAAATATCGCCAAATGTCCCACTAACAACAACAACAACAACAACAACAACAACAACAACAATTTCCTCAGCAATTATTATAATAACACTTTTGACTTTTGTCAATAACTGAGCCCTTTCACTTGCATTCGTCACACACTGCCCACCTGTTGCACTTCAACGTGCGCATTGGCACTGCACACCCACGGGCGAACGCCACGAAGTTCGGATAGACAAACATGTTGGACCGCTCTGAAAAAATAGAAAAAATGAAAAAATAAAGAAAAAATAAATAATACCACATTTTTAACGTACCTAAAATGCCTCAAGAGTACCCGTTGCCATCGTCGGCATACCCGTGCGGCACGGATCCGTTCCCGTACGGGTATCATGTCGAAGACGACCATCAACAGGTCGTCAGGGAAACCGTCAATACTTTCGCGACCTCGATAATAATCCGTTGGTGGGAGCGGACTGAAGATTTTTCGATTCAACAAAAATCTGTGACACGCTGATTATTGTCTCTTGGATCCTTACAGGAACGTTGTATAAGAACAACTCTCGATAGGTTAGAAAGTAACGGACTCGGATACCTTAAACCCGAACAACTGAAGCATGAATGCCAACAATTACCCCTTTCACCACCTTTGCAATCAAAACTTACAAAACTCGCTCTGGAAATCATCACGTAAGAACCATTCTCAGGTAAGGAAAAGTGTTGTGTTATGATTTAACTGTTCCGTCCCTAGAGGCGCGAAACGGTTTTAAGTTGTACCAGGCATGAAAGAAAAAGTGCTGTAATAGGATTGAACTGCTCCGTCCATAGAGTCGCGAAACGGTTCTAAGTTGCACCAGGCATGAACTCGTGAAAATAAAACTTATTTTTATTACGAAACATTATTACTTAATGAACACTTTATTTTATTCGATCGTTATTGAACTTTTTTTTTCGAGGGGAGTTTTGTCGTGGATTATTAACCTCAGGCAATGCATGTTGCATGTTGAGTGTTGTGCTGACGCCTCATTGTGTGTTGCGTGTTATGTGTAACCCAGATGTTTGTGTACAGTTATTCAGTGTGTCTGGACACAGTTCTGAGCTTGAGCCAGAGTAACTGGGCTGGGGCAGCCTTTTGACAGTCTTGATAGATCAACGCTTCCCGCTTCACAGTGTAACAGAAGATGCGTGTTTGGGTGAGCGATATATGTGTCGATCAGACTGGACCATAAAAGAATCTTGCCGACACGCATAACAAAGGCTTGAAAACGATCCGTGAGATATACTTTCAAAATCAAGCCAGATGGAAAAAACAGATCGACGGTTAAACCCACTCTTTTTCATTCACAGAATAATTTTAGCTTTCAGTTCTTTTATAAACCTTTCAATAACAGCTTTTTGAACGGACACAGAATAACAAAATATCAACCTTTTATTCTATGCACGAATCTTCTCATGGCTTTTCCGACGGTAAACAATATGCAAATTTTTGCTCTCTTTTCGCACCCTGCGGACATCAACTTCTACCACTCGTTCGAAGAAATAAACCAAGCGAAGCAAGAAATCCAAGAAAAGAAAAAAACAACTGAACGATCTGTTCAAGCAATGGGAAGAGTTCGCCTCGCGCGACAATTTGTCTCAGAGCAAAGAAAAATCAAAGAACAAACTAAAAGAAGAACTGAACGACACAAGGATCGCAATTCGAACCGCGAGCAACAGCATCGTTCCAAAGGTCTTATCCGCCGTGGATCCCCATGTAGTTTGCGCGACATTGGATGGTTGCCACGACAATCGATTGCGCAACCACAAATTCGACGTTATTTTCGTCGACGAAGCCGCCGCGTCTAAGGAACATGAGATGTTCCTGGTGATGCAGCGCCTGAAAATCAACACCGACGGCCATGGATCACTCATTTTGGTCGGGGATCCGCATCAGCTGCCGCCGATCATACTGACACCAGGGATCGTTAGCGAAGAGCTGAGCAACACTGTGCACCAACAACTGATCGAGGAGCGCATCGTACCTACATTCCTCCTCCGCCAACAATACCGAATGCATCCGGAACTCTGCGACTTTATTAATCGCAAAATTTATGGATCGCAATTGATCAACGGCGTACAATCGGCCGAGAGAACGCTGGCACTAAACGGATTTCCTTTCCCCGTCAAGGACATCCCACTGCTGATCGATTGGGTTGACGGCGCCGAAGCCCTGGGCGAAGGCTGCTCGTTTGGAAACGAAGAAGAAGCGACAGCATTGGTCCGATACGTCTTGTTTTTACTTGAGCAGCCGGAATTCGAAGGTTTCAAGAACATGAAGGTCATCACGTTGTACAACGGTCAACGGAACTTGCAACGAAAGCATGAACTCGTGAAAATAAAACTTATTTTTATTACGAAACATTATTACTTAATGAACACTTTATTTTATTCGATCATGTTGAGTGTTGTGCTGACGCCTCATTGTGTGTTGCGTGTTATGTGTAACCCAGATGTTTGTGTACAGTTATTCAGTGTGTCTGGACACAGTTCTGAGCTTGAGCCAGAGTAACTGGGCTGGGGGGCAGCCTTTTGACAGTCTTTATAGATCAACGCTTCACGCTTCACAGTGTAACAGAAGATGCGTGTTTGGGTGAGCGATATATGTGTCGATCAGACTGGACCATAAAAGAATCTTGCCGACACGCATAACAAAGGCTTGAAAACGATCCGTGAGATATACTTTCAAAATCAAGCCAGATGGAAAAAACAGATCGACGGTTAAACCCACGCTTTTTCATTCACAGAATAATTTTAGCTTTCAGTTCTTTTATAAACCTTTCAATAACAGCTTTTTGAACGGACACAGAATAACAAAATATCAACCTTTTGTTCTATGCACGAATCTTCTCATGGCTTTTCCGACCGTAAACAATATGCAAATTTTTGCTCTCTTTTCGCACCGGAAAAGTTCTACAAAAATCATTCTACAAAAACCTACCTTTTGAATCACCACATATTTTTGTGTCTGTGTTTCTGTGTACTTTTTGTTGTTCATTTTGAATCTGTGTTGCCGTCTTGCTGTATCTGTGTGTATGCATTGTCAGTTCCAATTGGACTGCCAATGCTTATTATTGTTCATCTGTGTTAGTTGTGTTTGCCTTGTCTTCTTCGTGTACTTTTTGCACACCATTAGTCTAATCTAAACCTCAACTATCTCTACTCATAGAAGTAGCACCAGGTAATTTCATTTTTCTCACATTTTCGTAACTTCGTTCCACTAAACCACAGTGGACATTCAATTCCATCGAAACATCCCAACTACCATAAAACAACCCATAACAACATTCTCCTTGTTTCGATATATTGGCTGCATATCGCAGTGCTGGTCGGCCAATCAGCGACCGCAATTCAAACCAGCAGCCATGTTCCAGCTATAACTGCAAAAATAACCAGAAAAATACATTTTATCGATCGACCGGTTTCAACTCAGTTAGTCTTGTGGTCTAAAAAAGCAAAAAAAACGCGTTTTCCAAAACGCGCACCGTCCGTCCAACTGTTTCTGCAGCGACGTCAGCGGCACAAATCGCACCGACTGCAGCCAGTGCACCGCTGGCATGCCCATCAGTCCGGCGGACTTCGCAACGAGACACAGCCGCTGGTCGCTGTCATTGAAGCCGCCTGGGTAAACGACGGGCAACAGAAGTGAGCCGGTTGGTGTTAATTGGTCGACCAGCTGACAAAGAGTATTAGTTTGGTATTTGAAAGCCAATGAAAAGCGCACGATCATTGGTGAATTTGAGATTTTCATCAGCCGAAATCTCACACCACAAAGGTATCTCTAAACTCCAACAAGATTAAACAAGAAAGATTTTTGTCACAAGAAAACAAAAAAAATTAACAAATTTCATTCTGGACACCTTTTGCGGAATTGCACTGCTGACCGCGCCGCAATGTATGACGTCATAAGGAGCTTGCGCAAGGTGCCCATCACGGCCGTCCCCAACTAAATAAAAAGTTTTTTTAATATTTTCATTTGGCACACCGAAAACAACTTTTTTGAGGATTACTGAAGAAATTCATAAGGCTTCAACATCGGTATCTGGCGTTTTCATTCTGTAAACTTGAGACATTTCCTAGATTTTGTTTTCGCCGCCGGATTCCAAGCAAAGACCTCAACTGCGGTTGGATATTTCCAGTGACAACTGACAACAACAGTTGTAACGCCAGATTTTTTTTCAATGATTTATTCAAGAAAAACAAAGTACATAAAGCACGAACAAACCAACCGAGAAATTCAATGGTATTCGACTGTAACAGTTCAGGAAAATGTTGTTCTGTCACTCGTTTAGCTTGGTCAGCCAACTGTTTCACGTGCTCAACGCCAATAACCTTGCCCGTCGGTTGCACCTGTGACATTAAGAAAAAAAATCATTTTCTTTTTGAGAACTCGTGAAGTCAAATTTGCACTAATTTTATTGCGGCACTTTTCCAAAACGCACCAACAGCGCCATGCAAATCGTCAGGTAGCCGGAACCGGACCCAACATCCAGCACTTTTGACCCTTCGAGCAGTTTTTCGCCCAGTCGCTCTAACACTTCGCCGTGCTGCAGAATTTTTCTGTTTCAAAATCTTTCATTTCAACGATGTTCCAACCAATAACATTTTCGTTTAAATAAAAAGAAACTAACAACGTGCGGCGCAGAAATCGTCGCCCCATAACCGATCTTTTCGGCGAAATCGTCGTACGGATTCGCGGTCGTTTCAGAGCAAAACCACGCTCGATCGACGCACTTCATTACTTCGATTATGCGGGGGTTTGCAATGATTTGCTTCTCTGAGTCAGTTTTTTTTTAAATTTAGAACACACGTTTTTTGTACTTTGCTAATCATGAAACCGCAAAAAGTTGGTTGATTTCAAGGGCGATCAAACACTGCCGAACTAACCGATCAGTTTGTTCACCATTTGACCGTTTGACCTTGCTGTCGGCGGTTCTGGTGCTTGTGCCATTGTGTTGTTTACAAACGCAACTTCTTTGCAACAAAAAAGGTTAATGAATGAACGCAAGACAATAGACGCAAAACGCAAATGAGAATGTAATTGGCCAGGCCAGGTGATCCAATCGCTGTACCACATGAATTCAGAAAAAGTCATAACATCAACGCAAAATAACTTTTTTATTTTATTTGGTCACATTGTATGATGCAACATCTGCTATAACTAAACAATAAAACATACGCCCAAAACACAACGCTTCACCGAGCAGATTTTTTTACTCAAAAAGCTCATTTCTACAAACGACATTTGATATTCGAAAAGCAAACAAACTCCAAAATCACCACGACAACTGAAACTGCGTGTCCGCGCGCGGCCACTGTTTCACAATTCGTTTCATCTCGTCCATCGTGACGCCAAAGCAATAGCGCATGTCCACCAGTTCTAAGTTTGGTGCAGCTTCACCGATCTGGAGAAGTGTGTCCGCATTCAACGCATCGATTGCGAAAAGCTCCAGTCGCCGAAGTTCACGGAGGTGCGCAATGATGGCAAGGCCTGAATGCAACAGTTGTTGTTTGTTATTCTCAATTTCCATCACAGTGGAAAGGTACGGCACCAATTCAGTGTCAGTTCGGTTGAATGTGTAGCGATGTTTCTCACATTTTACCTCCAGAACGCGCAGGTGCACTTTTTCACCCGGAAACGTTGAACACCTACATGCAACTGTTGATCATGGTACCAAGGCAGACTGACTTTATTTGAACTCGGTTCACGCACAGAATGATGCAGCCAATCAGCGCGTTTGGTTTGAAGATTTGAATTTGTGATGACACGTTGCTTAAGCGGCATTCATGAAAGCGGTATTTATTTAGTGAACGCGTTTCTATCTTTTAACGCAGCTACGAGTCGCCAAATACTGCTTCATGAATGCCGCTTTAGTCTTTAAAAAATAGTTGCCCTAACATAAGGCTCCCCATTGAATAATACCGGTATTCGAAAACCGTCACCTTCAGCAGTGCAGTGATAGGCCTTCGTAATATTCAACAACCGCAAATGAACGCAGTTCAACGATATTCGCGTCAGCACCTCATCCTTGAGGAAATCGTTTCTTCGAAGCTGAAAATTATAATCGAAACGTTTGAAACGTGCGAAATTCCACTCATCAGCAAATATACTTTGGCTAGTTGGCTGCAGTGCACTAAATTCGCCACACTACTAATTTGTTGTGCTGTGCCAATCCATTCGACTTTTGAAAGAAAACTGTTTTTCAGCATACTATTCGTTTCAACGCAAGCTGTAGTCATCATTCGCTTCAGTAAAACCGGATGAGAAAAAATTCTGAAAATGATTTCAATTGTAAACCTCAAGTTCAGTAAGCTCAGTCAACAGCGCGATGTGGCGGAGTGCGGCAGTCAGGTTGCATGGGTGTGCCATTTCTGAAAACGACAAAATAATTTTTTGAAAGTAAAAACTTTCTCAAAAGTTTTTTTGCCTGCTAACTAACAAAGTTAATTTGCGTGGCAAATTTTAAATTACAGAGAAACATAAAGCAAACAACACAAACGTGGAGTTAGCGATTGTCCCTCGTCATGGAAGTATTGACTGATGGACAGACACTGCAACTGGGGCACATTGGCACATAATGCTAGCAGTACCTGAAAATAATAAAACCAAAATGTCAAATAGCAAAATGGTATGAAACTCGTTCAGAAAAATATCGAACTTTTTTCTACAGTTCTCACCTGTTCGTCCAAATGCTTCATATGGTCCAAACGGGCTTCGGTCAAATTTGGGTGCGACGTAAAGAAATCCCTCAAGTTTGACGCGTCAAAATTATTGCAGAAACTGAGATCAATCCGCCGTAGGCTTAACGGCATGAAAGAAAGCACCGAGCCTTCAAGTCGACAGCAGCTATACCTGTTAGCATAAATTTTGAACGTTTATTTTCAATTTCTGACCAAGACTATTGGATTGAAAACAAAAATGCGAAAAACCGGAAAAATCAGCAAACAATTCTGGGTTAACGATAATAACACAAGGCTTGTTTACAAATGACAGCAAAAAAACCGGCGCACGAAGTGAACCCGAAAAGACCAAGATCAACAAAGAACAAAAATTAAATAAAAACTCACATAGAAATACTGGCCAACTTTGTCAGCCGCTGCATTGCGAGACTGAGTGTTTCCGTCTCCATTCGTCTGCACATATCCAAAACCAGATTCTCCAAATTTTCGGCCACACCCAGAAGGCAGCAACCGTTCAGTAACGTGCAATAAGCCATGGACAGAGTTTTCAGGTTTTTCAGTCGCGTCAACACCCCGTACACCAAATGATCGACGTTGCCCAAATCGTAGCGCGAAATCAAGTTTTCGCCGAAAACATGCTCCAGCAAAACGTCGGTGAGTTTTAAGTTTATTGGGAAATTCTTCTCGCAAACATCTTCCTCAAGAATGATTGCTTGCGATAGATCGAGCAGTTCAAGATTGTTCAACTCCGTTATTAGCTGGTGCACGGAGGACAGTGGAATCACCACACGGCAGTCAAGTCGAAGCTTGCGAAGTTGTGGAAAGTAGTGACAGAAATAGCTCGTGATCTTTGAGGACTTTAATTTTGGTGTTACGTCTTGCTCATACTGTCGAACGGGCATCATAACGGACAGTGTTTTTGTGACCTGAAACAAGAGCAGAAAAACCACTGTGGAGTATCTCTGGCTAAGTAGCAGAGTGAGAATTGAATAAATTGACCAAATGAATCAGCCAATGCAAAAAAGCAGAACTTATTACAAATTGTACAACTGCTTGTATGTCCCGCTATACTCTAACAAGACGGAGTTACATCTGAACACCAACCTTCGCCAATTCGCAGACGGTCACTTCAAGTAACTGGCGATATCGCCACCGAACCAATTGACGCCAACGGCAATTTAACTGCGCCAAAATCGACCAATGCCGTCGAGGAAACCAATCGATCAACATCACCAGAACGTCGTCGTTCAAATCGTCAATTGTGCAACTACAGGGTGCGCCAAAAAAAAGGTTTCAATTCTAAAATTCTCTCACTGGCGTGTGCTGAGGTGTTTAGAGCTGAAAATTGGAACACTATTAGAAAACATTTAGAGGTTTTTATAACCAAGTTTTTGTTACGGTTTGTTGCCCCTATCACTCAAAACAGCAGAATATTTGAAAAACATAAAAAATCGACAAATGTGGTGAAATACAGAGGGTTGATTTAGCTGTAACAAGAACCTCATGGCTTAAAATTTGGAACACTGTTAAAACACTTTGAGAGTTTTTTGAGACCAAATTTTTTTGGTTTACACGTTTCTGTTTTTTTACAGTGCAATTTTCAAAAATAGCGTTTTTTGACTAAAAACAACGTTCATCCATGACCTCACTGTTTATCATTGCTCATAAACGGACTTCCGAACTGATGTATCGCCATGCGGAATAAAATTGAATTTTGTACAAATTGCCGAACCACTATGGAAAAGTTATTCGCATGTTCTCACCAATTGACAGACCAGACTCGCTTCTCTGCTCTGCCGTCCACTTAACCATGATGGCAGCAACGACTAAAAATGAAATGCATCTTTCACCGCAAAAAATAACCAGTCTGCTATGGTGAAAAATATTGTATCAGAGTGGCAAATTGTGTGAAAATAAAAAAAAGAAAAACAGTTTGCATCTGCAAAGATAAATTCGCATCTGTTCTGGGCAGAACCGCTCACGTACGCTCAGACTCGAAGTGAAACAGGTTGATCAAAGACTGTTCAAATGCAATTCAGCATTCGGCATTTCCAAGCTACTGTATGTCCGTATTGTTTTTTCATCTTTTTTTGTGTTGTGAACACTCGGGTTGTCACCAACGTTCATCATTTGGTCTTTGTTACAGCTAAATTAACCCTCTGCATTTCACCACATTTCTCTACTTTTCATGTTTTTCAGATATTCTACTGTAGTGAGCGATAGGGGCAACATACCGTAAAAAAATTTGGCCAAAAAAACCTCCAGAAGTTTTTTAACAGTGTTTCAATTTTCAGCTCTAAACACCTCAGCACACGTCAGTGAGAGCATTTTAGAATTGGAACCTTTTTTTGGCCCACCCTGTATAATAAAGACGCTGAGAAGGCAAGTGTGCACATTGAAACGAGGAAAGAAAGGTAGGAAGAAAAATCGAGGAGCCCACATTTCTATCACAACAAGCCGATCAATTGCTGGGCACCATTTTGCGATTGGTGCCGCACACCCAAAATCGCAGTCACTGTTGTTTAAATGCGCCAAGTGCGGGTAAAGTCGGAAGATTAGGCACTAGCTTATATAGATGGTATGAATAATTCATTCGTCAAACACTGAATTTGAATAATGAATGACGAATGAGTAATATATTATTCAAATTGCATCATTCACGTAATTTTTCAAATTATTCATTACTCACATGAATAATTTGCCGATAGTAAATGATTAATGAATAATGAACGATTGTTCATTGACTTTTACCTGCCACCCTGTATTTTTCCCTAACACACTGATGTTTTAGTTATCGAACCAGGTGCAAATCATCAATGGCGGAGAGGATCAAGTGCAAATCACAATTTTAAACAAATCAACACTGATAAAAGTAAACAAAATGTTTAATTATAACTAAAGGCCCTAACGTCTGCTTTCCTAATCGGTTCAGGATAAAACTAATTGGCGACAGTTGTTAGGTATACAGGTATAACATATCCAAATTTCAGTTCAAACAGATAAACGGTGTAGAAGATATAGCCATTAACCGCTGCTTGTCGTAAAAACATGTGTGTGCACACAGACAAACACAACAACAACAGAGAGAAACATAACACTGTCTCTATTGACTTACGCGTAAGGGGTGCATAATTGCTCACATACGTATGTGTGTATGCCACATACAAAACAACCCCCTCGCATGATTTCCTTTCATTTTTGTGTTTGTTGATTTTTCAATTTTCTGGACAAAAATGGCTGTATCTCGAGTTATATAAGACCAAATTGAACGATTCTTTTACTTTTCCAAACTAAAATGTCAGGTTTTGAAAAATGTGTTGAATTTTGACAGCTATACGAATTCGCGGATAAAGTGTAAAACAAGTAGTGAACATGCAGATTTTGGTGGCATGGCTGAAATGCGGAAAAAACATATACATTTTGAGCACTGTATAAACAAACAAAACAAACTAACCGCGAGGTCATTTTTAATTTCAGAAGTTTGTTTTGGTGACCATCTGTGGAAATTGCAATTAGATTTCAGTATCTTCCTGTCAGTGTAATGTTTTTGTCACTTTTCAATGTTGAGATCACAAAATGCGAGGTTGGTGCGGTCAATCAAAGTGGTTCTAACCAATTTTTGAACTTGTGCAACTTGATTTAAACAAGTTAATTTTGTTTGCATTATTCATTCGTCATTAATAGTACTATTTGAATAATGGGCCCATTACTCATTATTCAAAATAGTATTATTCAAATAATTTAAAAACCCCATTATTCATTCGTCAACTAATGAATAATCAGCCAATAGTATACCATCTATACTAGCTTATGACGCAGTAAATGTGTTACCGACACAAACCAACACACACGCGCACATACGACACAGCAGCAGCGCGCGTGTTCGTCGCGCAGGTGTTAGTTTTGAGACTATTATCTTTTATTTTTCGTTCTGCAACTCAATGCACGCGCAGAAATGAAAACAGTTTCATGCTTGTCGCGGGAATTCAAAAGTGGTGATATGCGACACGAGTTTCCCTGTGATACGGTTAAGTCACGACACGAGTGTCATATTGAAGTACGATACCTAAATTGCCCGCATTGAGCAAGAAACTGATTTCTTGTCGACGCCTGCAAACGCATTGAGTCGCAGAACTGCAAAGAAAAGACAATATGCAGTACAGTACACAGTCGTCAGAGTACAACTTTGCAATCCAGAAATCAAGAACGTCGCACGTTCACCTGGATATTGGAATTGCATTTTCTTCCAAACTTTCTTGGCTGCAACTTGGTATTAGTGGTGGAATCGAATCGATAGAAATCCGCCGAATCATCTTCTCAACAAACTGCTTGTGTCGGATTTTATCAATTCGATACAATTCAACAGTTTTATTGCGAGAACCGCTGGTTTTTCGCAAAACTGGCGCAAGAACGCAACCACCGGGGCGCAGAGAGTCGAAAACCTAAAATCAAATATCACAACTATTATGATTTAAAAAAGAACAAAATAAAAAACACCATTTATTGAGTCAAAAGAAATGTCAAAACATACAATAAATACCGACCTACAGTCGGCTACAATAAATAAAGTGCTTTTCGCATTTTTATGCGACTTCTTACCGATGGATGGACAGCTTTGTGGACAAAACACTGGAACACAATTACATCATAGTCCTTCGTTACACCGCCGTGATGCAGAAATCGACCGTCTTTTGGGTCTAAAATTAACAAAATTAAAAAAAATGGTTGCAAAATCATTTTGAAAACACCCCCGAATAATTGAAATTAAAACCGAAATTAATCAACCACTAAAACCTTTTTGAAAACACCCTCGAATGATTGAAATTCAAACCGAAAGTAATCAAGCACAACAGATAAACCGCACAATAAAGTGCTTTAGTGGTCATCGCACAAAGAATTCTTTCTAAAACCAAAAAAAACATAAATAAGAAAAAGCTGGCCGCAGTTGAGATGAACATCAAAGAATGAGAACAAAGTGCCCCGCCTTCTTTCAGAAAGCCTCCACTCCACTCACCAATATCAACACACTGCAAATCAATAATTTCATTTTCAATCAGCGTTGGATTGTCGTCTCGTATCGCATTCAGAGCGAATTTGTCGAAGCCTCTGACAACGCCGTCGGTGGCGTTGACGTGCACGCGGCCGTTTGGTTGAACCGAAAAACAATTGTTGTTGATAGTTTTTGACCCTAATAACTGATTGGCTTTTGTTTTATTCAAATTTGCCGTTGTACATTCTAATAGCACAGACGAAAACTCATATTGGAAGCAAAAATCAGCAAATAGCATCCGAACATGTGTGCAAGCGAAATGTGAACCAAATTGAAAAAAAGAAACAAAACCACAACCGAACTTTACCATTTTACAGAGGCAAGCAGTCAAGTAGCCTGCAGAGGCGCCCATCTCCAGCACGTTCGCACCATCAATCAGTTTGTCTTGAACGGCCTCGAGAAGTTGTGCAGCCTGTTTTTTTTCGAACAAATATTTGAATCAAAATGTCAATGTAGTGCATGCAGAAACAAACTGCATCATGCACTGCATATTTTTTTAATAAATGACTGAAACTGACTGACTGTACAGTGCATGCAGTTTTAGTTGCCGTGCAAAATGCACAAAGATCGTACCAAAACTGGCGCAATCAGCCAACTGCCACCTGGCGTCATCTGGCAGCGCGTCGGAGAATAGCAGTCCTTCGTTGGCATGGTTCTGATTGTGTCGCTCGTGTAGATCGAACGTTCAACCGAGCACATGCTGCGGTAGACTCGCTCGCTTGCAACGTGACCAAGCTCTGCGAAACCACAAATGCAATCCAACGAGAATGAGCAGTTTTCATCGATCATGGTAAGCGTTTTGTTCTCAAAAAAACCTCAATTTTTCCAAACAATAAGTTTAAAAAAAACTGCACCAAACTGACCAACTAATCGATCAACCATCTGTTGATTACGATCACCGAATGAATACCAATTCATGTTTTTTTTTCAACAATTTTAATTTGTAATATTCTTATGATTTTGTTGCCTTCCTCATTCACATTTTTAACCATTCAACTTCAAGTTACCGTATTACCCCCATTAAACCCCCCCACCATTAATCCCCCCCCCCCCACCAATAACCCCCCACCCCCCGACCAGTTTCCGAATAATCCCCCCCCCCCCCACAAATAATCCCCCATGGGGGATTATTGGAGACCTGTTTGAAACACATACCCAGCGAATTCAGTGGCTGGTTGCAGTGAAAATGATGAAATTGTGCTACCAAAGGCCCCAAATGGGTGAGTTAATAGTAATTTCATTACAAAAGGCTGTTATAAAAGGAAATTTCTATGTAGAGTAGAAGTTTCTGCGACTTTCTTGTCTGCCCTGCAATGTATTTTTGCCATTTTTCAACAAACCCCCACCCCTAGAATTTTTTTGTAAATAAACCCCCCCCCCACCAATAATCCCCCCCCCCACCAATAAACCCCCACCCCTAAAAGTCGCTGACGTATTAATCCCCCATGGGGGTTTATTGGGGGTAATACGGTATTGCATTATTTCATAATATTTCCTGAAACTCTTCTGCTGAAAATGTTCGAACGCTCTTTTGACGCTGTAAACAACAAAAAAAATTCATTGCACTGTGCGTTGCGCAGTTTAACAAGACTTGGTTGTTGGCATCGCATCCTGTGGATGTTCAATGCTTTATGTAGCCTTATTGATATCTGAAAGTGAAACAGACTGAAGGCTATGGGCTCGACTTTTGAAAGTGTCACCAAAAGCAAAGTTTTTGAAAACGCAAAACGTTTTTGGTGCGTTGGAGAACTTTGACAAACAAAACGGCAAAAGTTTCAATAGGCCAGCCAGTGCGTGTCTATGCGGCTGTACAATGAGGCAACTGAAGCAAATTTTAAAATTTTAGAATTGAATGAAATCAAAAAGGTGGACTGATAGAAATCAAGCAATCTGTCAAACAAGGCAATCAATAATCCAAACATAAATCAAAACATGGCTCGATGCTCCACATCGTCGGTATATGGTTCGAACTGGTACGGGATGGCAAAGTAAACATGGCAGCTTTTTTCAGCGTGCAGGGAGCGCGCGAAATTTGAATGAAGAAAAAACTTTCACAAACGCAATTGTGTGTCAAATCAAACGTGTTTAAACCTACTGTACGTGCAAGTGATTCTACTTGCTGTTCTGTTTATTCTTTCTCCAATTGCTCACACGATTGGGAATTATCTTGGCATTTGAAGACAACTCCTAGTCTGCGACTGATCCCGCCTTGATGGACAAATACAAGGACTGCCTTATTTCGTCGGTCATCGAAAGTAAACCACGAGTGTATAAAAAGATCACAACACCGCAACATGTTCACACACCATTTTTCAAAGTCAAAGAAATACAATATACAATCAGCTCTTCCAATATTGTTCAACCCATAACAAGGAATTCCGTCCGTTCCAAACTCACAAACAAAAAAAGTCATCATCCATCCTCATGCAAGTGCAAGGCTGCGATCAAAGTGAATCGTCCGTTGCTCTGGTGAAGCTTGGTGCTGGCGCTGTGATTCGACAGCGGTGGGAGGTCAGTTCAGTTCTTTTTTGACAGCCTTCGTTTGCAAGCGGACAGATCGACTTTGTAAGCCAGTTGATACAGAAACTGTACTTATTTCAATCAATCATATGTTCTATGAAGTTACAAACAAACGAACAATCATTTTAGGCGATGTTTTTAGCCAAAGCTACATGTAACTCAGAAAAGCGTACCGAACGCCGTCGAGTAGGGCGTCCAATGCCCATCGAGTTTTTCTGTTATTAAGAGCCTATAAATCGCTCAGCGGGGCTTGATCCCCCGTACGCACAGACAAGAGTAACGTGCTACAACCCTGGGAGGCTACGAGGGTGAACCACTGTGAGACTTTGCCGACTGAAACGTAAGCATCCCTGAAAAAAACCATAGGCTCTGTCAAAGCTTCATCGCACCACCAGCCAGCGCAAGAGAAATCGAACACGGTCAAAACCAGAATCAGATTTTTCTCCAGCCCCGTTCCAAAAACTGCCCAGGTGATCCGTCGACTCGGCGAGGGCGGCTGCGGCGTCGTCTACGAGGTGCTCGATCGGCAGCACCGGTCGCGACACGCCGCGCTCAAGGTGGAGCCGGTGCAGCGACGCAAGGACGACGAGATCCTGAAGATGGAGGTGCACGTGATGCGCAAGCTCAAGGTGCCCAGGAGAAGAATTACTGAACTTTTGGACAACATTTGGACGCCCGACTTTTGCAAGAAACCACTGAACCACCTGTTCTAATCTGAAATTGCAAAACTGAGTATTGGGTCGCCTGCTTTAGTGGTTTGGTGTCATGTCGTGAGTCATGGACATAAAACTGCCATAAAGTTTCAGAGATGTACCACATATCTTTCCATGCCAAAGTTGACCACCGCGCTGTTATATGTAGAATCGCACATTGGAAGCGAGAACGTAAATTTGAGGTCACTTTTGTGCCGTAATTTTGTTCAGTGGACGTTCTCATGTGTTACAGGCAGGCGGGGAAAGGGTATCCGCACTGTACACACAACATACAAGTGCATAAATGTGCATTTCTGCCGCACATTTCAGTTCAGTAAGCACGCATGTCAGCTGCTGATGTGCGGCAAGGAGTCGACGTTCAGTTTCGTCGTGATGACGCTCGTTGGGACGAACCTCGCCGACATGCGACGAACGACGCCCGAGCAGAAGTTCACGCTCTCGACCGGCGTACGACTGGCGTTCCAGTGCCTCGAGGCGCTCGCTGATCTGCACGAGGTGTCGTCGTCGATATCGAGTGTATTCGGCGTTGGGGAAAACAGACTGGAAGATGCAGACTTTTGCAGAATTCTGAGATACCCCATGAACCATGCGTAGACTTGCGGACGAGAATTCTGGGATACCAGAGTGAAAGACAAACAGAATTCTGGCATAAAGACTGGAGTCACACTCACACAGACTCAGGCATATATTCCAAAGGGAGATTCTTGAGTGTGTCGTTAGTAACCTCTGCAGAGTTCCATATGATCGTGAATGCCGCAGCAAACGCCGACGAAACATTAGACCCGCTATAGAACACGATGTCCAAAAATAATAAAAATCCACCGTAAATTCGGTTGCCACGCGATCTTGTTTCAAAATCTTTGTGATCCGCCACTCAAAGTTTACGGAAACGAGTGTATGGAAATCGGTCATCGATGTTTCTTGCAAATTTTAAAACTTTTCGATAAACCATTATACAGAATGAAATCGCGTTAAGGGACGGTGGGTAGGTAGGTATATATCAGGTAGATGTGTAACAGCGTTCTCCGGTGAGCTCTTCGGCGTGATTTTTGAATTTTGAATTTTGATTTTTGAAAACTGTTGGTTTTTGTTGTTGTCAAGGCCGGCTTCGTGCACCGCGACATCAAGCCGGCCAACTTTGCGCTCGGCAACGACGAGACGACGAGACGCACCGTGTTCCTGCTCGACTTCGGACTCGCGCGTCAATTCTTCATCAAGCATCCGCGCACCGGTAAAGTCGTCATCCGCGAACCGCGTACCGACGTCGCGTTCAGAGGCACGTATCGGTATTGCTCCAATCGGGTGCACCGCCGTCTCGAGCATGGTCGTGGCGACGACGTCATGAGCTGGCTGTGAGTGCTGGCGCTGCTTTTGGCGCTTTTGCAGCGGTGTTGGAGACGACGAAACATTGGTGCTCTTTTACAACTTTGATTCAGTACAAGATAAAAAACGGAAAGAAAACGACGGTGAAACTTCCTCAGTGAGCTATACGTGTATTTAGTTTTGTGGAGTGCTTTTGCAAGAGAGGGCCAGGGAGAAAGAGTAGCACGTTCGCTGGCTTTTATTTCGGAACCAGAAAAGCACCGGTTCCTTTTTTCAACTGGAAACAAAAATGGCCAATCTCATATTGGATTCAATAATCTGTGAATCTATGTTTATCATCCCGCAATCAGCTGGGTTTGAAACATGAAATCTTTATCTTCGATCGAAGCTTTACTCAGGTACATGGTGATCGAATTCATTCGCGGCGCGCTGCCGTGGAAGAACAGCGACAAAAAAACGGTGCAACAAATGAAGGAGACGATGCCGCCGACGCAACTGTACGAGCATTGTCCCGAGGAGATGATTCAAATGCACCAGCACGTCGTTAAGCTGCAGTGCGTTGTTGCGCTTGACCCGAACTATCCAACTAGCTGATTGGTTGATGCACGCAATCTGTGCTTAATATTTAGGTATAAGGACGAGCCGGACTACAAATTACTGATGGGTAAGCTTGCGGCAATTATGGAGCGAAAGAAGATCACAGAAAGCGAGCCGTTGGATTGGGAGCCGCATGGACGATACTATGAAGGTAGCAGACTTTTGGATGATAGCTTCTCTCCTCACGGTTCTGCAAACCAAACCGAAGGAAGTTCGGCTGCTATTAGGCCACTGGTGTTGGTACCACCGGGTGTAAAATGCAATATATTCATGAACATCGAGTGCCTTGTGCAAAATGCAGATTGAGAAAAAGGGTTGCTTTGGAAAAGTGGGCGTTGGGCTCGTTCAGTTCAGGGCAGTTCAGTTTTAGTTTTCGTTTGAGTTCGAGCATGACGTTATTTTCAAAATAGAATCCAAATTTTTTAAAAACTATTTTAGTCTTCACATAAGGATGCTGTACGAAGTATATCGAAAATGTTGGTGTTTTTTAGTGTTCACGCAAAACTTGGAATCGGGAAAGACTGATGACGAAATGAAAATGCGGGAGGAGTCGACCACTGATCAAAGTACATCGCGCGACGTTCCGGCTATTCTTTGAAGATATTTTGTTAAAATGCGAAGTTTTATGTAAAAATTGAATTCTGCATTGACCACATAAGATCTGTGATCTATTCACCAGCAGAATTTAGATCTACAGTCGAACTCTATATAGGGAATCAGTTGATTCGTTGGTCATTACGGTATGCATGCTCTCTGTGCAAACCAAACTCCGCCCCCCCCCCACAGCAATTGCACAGAAAACATGCATCACGTGACCACCAACCAATTAGCTGATACCCTATAATTTAGAGTTCGACTGTATAAATTACCGCGCATTTTTTAAAACTCACCAACTTTTTTATCGTTGCCTTGGCAGAATCTCACAATTGAAGCTCAATGAAATTTCATTTCGATTGTTCACATTATTAGAACTAGGAACTTTCAAACGGTTTAACCAGTTCTCGTGTTCATGAGACCTTGCCTATGTGACGGACGGATTCACGCGATTATGCAAAAAACTAATTATTTCCATATCCATTCATAACAGATTGTCACAATCTCTCTATTGTCCTGTATGTATTTTATCTGGTTTCGAGGTCTTGTGTTGATACACAGGGCGTCTCATAAAAAACTACAAAGGGCAAAACGGCTTGTTCTTGTTTGGTTTGACGTTTACCTTATGTCTGAAGTTAAAAAATGTTTGCCATCAATTGCATTTTTGAAATTTTTTGAAAGCATTTAGCACAGCATTGAACAAAAATCTATAACAAGCCCTTTTGCCCATAGTAGTTTGTTTTCAGACACCCTGTATTTGGGATTTTCAATAAATAGATGCCAAGTTCTGACCATTTTGGATGCTGGGAAAATGAGGAAATAAAACGGTTTTAAAACAAAATAAATAGATTTTTCCTGAAAATACGTAAAACCGTTCTTTTTGCCACACCAATTTTAACAAATTACTGGACTGATTGATTAAGTGATTGAAAGAACATGGAACTGATTTTGCGTCAAAAACAATTTTGCTCGTTGAATTTCTTGTGCGTAAGCAGGGGGTACCTACCTACCCGTGGGGTTGCCAATTTTATGGGATCCCCCGGGAAAGGTACCCTCCTCGGCCCTTCCTGACTCGGCAGCCCCCCCCCCCCTCGTGGCCAGGTACAGTATCGGAAACTCAACGATTGTTACAGCAGCTCACAATGAACCAAGTTTCCGCCTGAAACTCTCCGGGTTTCTGATTTCTAAACCGTATATTATACAGTCGAACTCTAAATTATGGACAATCAGCTGATTGGGTGGTGCATACATTTTGTGCAGCAATTGCTGTAGAGGTGGATACTTACTGTCCCGCACAGAACGCATGTATTACACGATCAACGGTACAACCATTTTTTTGCTTTCTTAGTTATTCTCTGATCACCCATCTTTTTCTACTAGCCAATTGACCCGTGCCTACGGCACGGTTAGCTTATAATACAATTATTATTTTTGAGTGGATTTTGGCTTTTTGAACCGTGCTAAAAATGCATTGCATTTTGATTTTAAGCTGCTTTAGTCGTTCCCGTTCAAATGATCAAAAACAATCTTCTGATCCGGAACACAATCTTTACTGTTCCCGTTGAAAATATGTAAAGCGATTTTAAAGTTAGTTGAATTCAAACGACAAAAAGTAACATTTTATAAAAATCGTTTTTGAATGTAATGTAATTTCAAATTTTTGAATTTTTGGTTTTGAAATTGACACATTTCTAATTAAACCCGCGTGTTAAAAACAAATTTAAAATGCGAAGTTTATAATTTTGCTGTTATGTTTTTTACCCGTTCACCCTGCTCCAAGCCAATCCTTTTTTGTACAGTGACAATACAAAAAAGTTAACAAAATATGTAAAAAATGACGTTTAAATAAAAAACATTTAAGACTCGCTTTTTGAGTCGACCGACCCGCCCTCCACACTCTAGGGCGTAGGGTTAGGGAAAAAAAAATCCGGATTTTTTTTTAAATTAAAAAAAATTAAAAAAAAAAAATTTTTTTTTTACAAGTTAGGTTTGTTCGAAGCGTCTCGTCGAGCTGAGTTCATCTAGACTATTTTCAGAACGATCCGGAAAACTATAAGAGCGAAAATCGTGTTTTATTGAAATTATGTCCATTTCATGAGGGAAAGTTGCATTTTCAACAGTAAAACAGGACAATTTTCGACGTGTACTTGAATATTGAACCGTTCTTAGTTGTTCCTCTTTAGAAAATTACCAAAATTTGACTGTGTTCAAAAATTCCTGTTTGCTGTAGTTAAGTCGGCAACCCTGTCGACCCGGTCGCCCCCCCCCCCAAGACACTTACTTTCAGGTTCAACCAGCTATGCTATCTGCCACATGGCGAGAGCCCACTCTTCAAATCATCGTATCGAAAACACGTACCATGATTTCGCGATCACGTTGCGGGCAACTGACAGACGCAAGTTTAACACGTTAGTTTAGCTCAGCACGCAAGTTTTAACATGTGGCCATGTTATCGGGTATCTGAAAAACGGTCGTGTGATGTGGTATTAACCAACATCTCCGCTCCAATTGTTTAACAATATATCGCACAACTCCATTGTAGACCTATAACATACGCCAATCAACAAAATATCATGTTCATCTCATGGCCTACCGACTGAAAAAACATGTTCTAAGTTGCAAGAAAACGATTTCTGAAACGATATTTCAATTCAGTTAAGTCATTTCAACGCTAAAAATTGACTCTAGAAGTCATCCAAATCGAAAAACATGGAGTACGTCGGTCAAAATGACCAAATAATGACATGTACCTAAGCACACAAAGAAGTTGGGAAGAAAATTTGGTTTGAACTTTCAAAAAATTATGCCATAAATCGAATTTTCAGAGCAAAGTAGAAGAAAAATTTTTCAATTTTTTTTTAAGTTTGAAAAAAAAAATCCAAATTTAAAAAAAAAACGAAAAAAAAATAAAAAAATTTTTTTTTCAAAACCCCTAACCCTAGGTACACCCCCCAGAGCACCCGAGACCTCCGCGGGGTGGGGGGGGGGGTGGGGGGGTCACGCGACACCCACCCCCCAAAACCTGACACTGGACCATCCACACCCCCCCCCCCTCGAAATTTGCTAGACACCCCCCCACCTAGAGATGTAAGGGTCAAAAAAAAATTTTTTTTTAATTTTTTTAAAAAAAAGTAAAAAAAATGAGCATTTTTTTATTTTTTTTAAATTTTTAAAATTTTTTCTTTAATGTGCCCTGAAAATGCCGTTTTTGGCATAATTTTTCGAAAGTTCAACAAAAATTTTCTTTGACTTTACCTTGTCACTTAGTCTTCAACGCTGCAGGTGGTATTCTGGATTGATTTATCGACTGTTTTTAGCCTTGGTGAGTGATGATCGACTCGCGCATTGAAGTACTTGATCGTCGCAAAGGCTAGTTCAACAAATTCCGATGCCGCTAAGGTGAGATAGAAGCAGAGAACTCACATTTACGCATCGTTTTTCAGGATCTCGAAAGGTCGAAATTGCACTGTCTGCCACTGCAAGCGTAACTTCGTTGGTTGCTCGTTGCTGTTTCGCCTCGTGTCGTCAGCATGATCACACCGGTTTGTTGTTGAACTTGTTTCCGTGTTATTTGAGGTGAATTGAGAGGCAAAACACGAGACGTGATGTCGTCGGTGGGAAAATGGGGTCGCCGAAACGAAGTCTGAAATTTTCACCCTCCTCCCATATGAGTGGGGGTCATATGGTAAGTCGGTGGCTCCTCAGATGGTGATATTCGGACTCCCTGAAAAATTCTGAACAACTTTCATTTAAAAAAAAAATTAAAAAAAAAATTTTTTAAAAGAAAAAAAATAGAAATTTTTTTCTTGACATCTCTACCCCCACCCCCCCCCCCTAGATGGACCTAAGTAACAGTGACACCCCCCAAAAATTTTCTCGGACCCATAGTTGTTCTAGGGGGGGGGGCTGGGGGGGCCGGTCCCCCCCAAAAAAATTTCGAATCTATCTCTATCATACAGGTTTTTTCGGCTCAGCTATTATCTATCTAAAAAAAATTTTCAGCCAGCTATCTATCTAAAAAATTTTGTCTTCGAAGACATAAAATGAGTCAATTTTTGACCAAAATTGACCATTTTTGCTCGTAATTCTTGAAAATTTCGCTAATTTTAGATAAAATACGCATTTATACTTGATTTTTAGTGTATTTTTAGCATTATTTTGCTGTTTTTATAGCTTTTTAGCGTTTTAGCTATCTATCTATCAAATTTCAAAATTTTTACCGCCTCCCCCCAAAGTCACTTGGTCCCCCCGTGCCCCCCCCCCCCAAAATTTTCCAGCTTCTATCTATCTAGAAAATTTGCTCCAGCTATCTATATCGCCCCCCCCCCCCCCAACCCCTCGGCTCTGGAACAACTATGCTCGGACCACCCAAAAATCATGAATTTTTGCTCAAAAATCATGATTTTTTGTCTTTAAAGTCCATAATATAAGCTAAATATATGATAACTTGACATTCTTCATTGTAATTTCAAAGATTTTGCAGCAAAATTTAGCGTTTTTCCTTCAAAATTGAAGCGAAAAAATCTCATGGGTGGGGTGGGGGGTGTGCACCAGTACCGAAGGCGAAAGCAAATTTTCAGGGGGGGGGGTGTCGTCACGTGGGGGGGGGGGGGGGGTGCCGAAAATTTTTCAGTGGGGGGGGGGGGTCGGTCATGGTACAGTGACACCCCCCCAGGCGTGGGCCATGGGGGGGGGGTGCACTATTGTAGAAAATTTTCTGGGGGGGGGGTGCACACCCCCCACCCCACCCATGAGATTTTTTCGCTTAAATTTTGAAGGAAAAACGCTAAATTTTGCTGCAAAATCTTTGAAATTACAATGAAAAATGTCAAGTTATCATATATTTAGCTTATATTATGGACTTTAAAGACAAAAAATCATGATTTTTGAGCAAAAATTCATGATTTTTGGGTGGTCCGAGAAAATTTTTGGGGGGTGTCACTGTTACTTAGGTCCATCTAGGGGGGGGGGGTGGGGGGTGTCTAGCAAATTTCGAGGGGGGGTGTGGATGGTCCAGTGTCAGGTTTTGGGGGGTGGGTGTCGCGTGACCCCCCCCCCCCACGCGGAGGTCTCGGGTGCTCTGGGGGAAGTGTACCTAGAGATGTAAGGGTCAAAAAAAATTTTTTTTAAATTTTTTTTTGAAAAAAAGTAAAAAAATGAGCATTTTTTTTATTAAAAATTTTTGAAATTTTTTCTTTAATGTGCCCTGAAAATGCCGTTTTTGGCATAATTTTTCGAAAGTTCAACAAAAATTTTCTTTGACTTTACCTTGTCACTTAGTCTTCAACGCTGCAGGTGGTATTCTGGATTGATTTATCGACTGTTTTCAGCCTTGGTGAGTGATGATCGACTCGCGCATTGAAGTACTTGAGCGTCGCAAAGGCTAGTTCAACAAATTCCGATGTCGCTAAGGTGAGATAGAAGCAGAGAACTCACATTTACGCATCGTTTTTCAGGATCTCGAAAGGTCGAAATTGCACTGTCTGCCACTGCAAGCGTAACTTCGTTGGTTGCTCGTTGCTGTTTCGCCTCGTGTCGTCAGCATGATCACACCGGTTTGTTGTTAAACTTGTTTCCGTGTTATTTGAGGTGAATTGAGAGGCAAAACACGAGACGTGATGTCGTCGGTGGGAAAATGGGGTCGCCGAAACCAAGTCTGAAATTTTCACCCTCCTCCCATATGAGTGGGGGTCATATGGTAAGTCGGTGGCTCCTCAGATGGTGATATTCGGACTCCCTGAAAAATTCTGAACAACTTTCATTTAAAAAAAAATTAAAATTTTTTTTTAAAGAAAAAAAATAGAAATTTTTTTTCTTGACATCTCTAGGTGTACCCCCCCCCCCACCCCCCCTCGTCTTCGGTACTGGGTGCACCCCAGGGTTTTTTTGACGCAAAATCCTGCGTCAATGACGAAAAATAATTTGGGCTGACGCTAAAAATTTCGGTCGTTTGCGTCAGCTGACGCAAACAAATTTCGAGGACTTCATAAGGTTGTTTTTGAGTTATTTACGCACAGATTCCAAATTTTCCGCGCCTTCGGCGCAGACCACGCACACTTTACATTTGTCTGACAACGCTCATCATGCAAATAAAATAGATGACATGGTCAGCTGATTCATCGTTCGTTTTCAGATTGTTTGGTATTTCGTTGACAACGGTTCAATCTTACAATAATTTGTTGTTTTCAGCGTGGCAAGGGTCATACTTCCGCCAAACTCTTATCCGAAAAGAGCTTTATGTTCGCTCAGTTTCTAATCGTCTGTGTTTTTTACATGTGAATAGGTGTCATTGGATGACACCTAGAAACTTTGGATGACATCTAAAAATCGTAAAGGTAAAATGCGTTGTCAGAACCTGTTTTAAAAAAATTTCGCTGCGCGAAGAAGTTACGATTCGATTTTCATTGAATCAAGAGCCAAGTCGGCTTCCGAGCAAAATATAAACTTTCTTCATAAAAGTTAGTTTCATAAATTTCATAAACACCACATTTTCGTGCTGCTGACAAAAGTTTTAACAAAATTTTTTCTTCAGAACTTTAGTTTCCAGAAATCGAACTTTCGGTGCCAAAAAACACCTCTCTGAACAACAAACACAAAATTACAACAAATACAAAATTGTCAAACACTGCTAATTTTAAACAAGCTGTCCACTCATAGTCCACTTGGGTAGCATCCAATATTTTTTGCTATCTTTGCTATGAAGATGGAAACAAAAGCCATACGGTGCCTGGATTTGAATAAGTTTTGTTTTTGCACAGCAGTGATTGTCACCGTCAAGTCAAGTGCCAAAACAGCTTTGTTAATTGACCACAGATGTTGAAAACGATGCTTTTATTGATTAAAGGTGCCGAAATGTTGTTGCGTTAACGTTATTTGTTCGATTTAGATTGGTGTCATATTGACGCAAAAATATTTGGGCTGACGCAAATTTTTTGACCGTTTGCGTCAATTGGCGCAAAGAAAGTTTGACGAAAAAAAACCCTGGTGCACCCCCCCAGAAAATTTTCTACAATAGTGCACCCCCCCATGGCCCACGCCTGGGGGTGTCGTGTCACTGTACCATGACTGACACCCCCCACTGAAAAATTTTCGGCACCCCCCCCCCACGTGACGACACCCCCCCCCCCCCCTCGAAAATTTGCTTTCGCCTTCGGTACTGTTTAGGGATAGGGTTGTTGAAAAACAAAAACCGGCATTTTTTGTTGTTTTTTTTAAATTAAAAAAAATTCAAAAATCAAAGTTGTACTAAATCAATCAGGGAATTCGAAGAACCACATCCATAGTTGTTCTAGGGGGGGGGGGCCTGGGGGGGGGGCCGGCCCCCCCAAAAAAATTTTCTAATAAAAAACAAACAGAAAGGTTTTTTCGGCTCAGCTATTATCTATCAAAAAAATTTTTCAGCCAGCTATCTATCTGAAAATGTAAGTCTTCCAAGACATAAAGTGAGTCAATTTTTGACCAAAATTGACCATTTTTGCTCGAAATTCTTAAAAATTTCGCTAATTTTAGTTAAAATATGCGTTTATACTTGATTTTTGAAATGTTTTAAGCTTTATTTAGCTGTTTTTATAGCTTTTTAGCGTTTTAGCTATCTATCTATCTAATTTCAAAATTTTGACCGGCCCCCCCCCCCAACGTCACATGGCCCCCCCCGCGGCCCCCCCCAAAATTTTCCAGCTATCTATCTATCTGGAAAATTTGCTCCAGCTATCTATATCGGCCCCCCCCAAACCCCCGGCTCTGGAACAACTATGACCACATCTGATATGCAAGCGCCTCCCGAATGACTCCCGTGTGGCGGAACTTTCATGATTTTGTTTTGGTTGGTGACCTATTTTTTGATATCGAGAAAAATGGGTGCATTTGAACGCGCTGACACAGTGAGTTCGAATTTTGCATTTTCAGAGCCAAATTTTGTGGGCATTAACATAGTTGTTCCAGACTCCAGAGTAGGGTTGTTAAAAAAAAACAAAAATCGTCATTTTTGTTTTTTTTAAAAAAAATTTTTTTTTTTTTAAAAATTTCAAAAATCAAAGTTGTGCTAAATCAATCAGGGAGTCCGAAGAACCACATATGATATGCAAGCGCCTCCCGAATGACTCCCGTATGGCGGAACTTTGCAGATTTTGTTTTGGTGACCTCAATTACCCCTTTTCCAAACATAGTTGTTCCAGAGCCGAGGGGTTGGGGGGGGCCGATATAGATAGCTGGAGCAAATTTTCCAGATAGATAGATAGCTGGAAAATTTTGGGGGGGGGCCGCGGGGGGGGGCCATGTGACTTTGGGGGGGGGCCGGTCAAAATTTTAAAATTTGATAGATAGATAGCTAAAACGCTAAAAAGCTATAAAAACAGCAAAATAATGCTAAAAATACACTAAAAATCAAGTATAAACGCTTATTTTACCTAAAATTAGCGAAATTTTCAAGAATTACGAGCAAAAATGGTCAATTTTGGTCAAAAATTGACTCATTTTATGTCTTCGAAGACAAAAATGTTCAGATAGATAGCTGGCTGAGAATTTTTTTAGATAGATAATAGCTGAGCCGAAAAAACCTGTTTGATAGAGATAGATTCGAAATTTTTTTGGGGGGGCCGGCCCCCCCCCAGGCCCCCCCCCTAGAACAACTATGTTTCCAAACCGTCACCATGCCTCTTCTTGTGTTTTGACCTCCAAAACGTCACTAATTGTCCCCGACCCCAGCTAAGCTGATGCTAAAGTGAAGACAAACATACCGCCTTGAAATTCGATCAATTCTTCTGATGGTGTCGCGACGACACGACACGAAGCAGCAACCAGACAACGTAGCGCTTGCAAACGGAGCAGCGAGCACAATCGGACGCTCTGCGAGGCGAATCGTCACCTTATCTGCATCGGAAATGGTAGGCTAAGCTTTGGGACGCTCAAAAACTTCATCGCAGATGTTGTCGAAGCCTAAAATCAGTCGGTAAAACGGCCCAAAATCGACTGCTAAAGGTTTTACGAGGTATAATCAAAGAAAATTTTTGTTGAACTTCGAAAAATTGTGCCAAAATTGAGGTTTTCAGAGCATATTAGAGGAAAATTTTTCGAATTTAAAAAAAAAATCGGCATTTTTGTTTTTTTTTAATCACTTTCAAAAAAAAAAAATTTCATTTTTGTTTAACAACCCTACTCCAGAGCCGAGGGGTTGGGGGGCGATATAGATGGCTGGAGCAAACTTTCCAGATAGATAGATAGCTGGAAAATTTTGGGGGGGGGGGGCGCGGGGGGGCATGTGACTTTGTGGGGGCGGTCAAAATTTTGAAATTTGATAGATAGATAGCTAAAACGCTAAAAGGCCATAAAAACAGCAAAATAATGCTAAAAGTACACTAAAAATCGAGTACGCGTATTTTACCTAAAATAATCGAAATTTTCAAGAATTACGAGCAAAAATGGTCAATTTTTGTGAAAATTGACTCATTTTATGTCTTCGAAGACAAAAATTTTCAGATAGATAGCTGGCTGAAAATTTTTTTTCAGATAGATAATAGCTGAGCCGAAAAAACTGTTTGTTAGAGATAGATTCGAAATTTTTTTGGGGGGGGGCGCCCCCCTGGAACAACTATGGGCATTAATAAATCCTAAAAATTGGCAAAAACTTTTAACGAAATTACCTTCTCCTCGGCTCCTCCACATTCAACCTAAGTTCCGTTTGTGCGTTGTGCTTTTGTTTTCTCTGACCTTATCCGTTGTTTCGTGTTTCCTTCATTTCTATGTGGAGCGGGAGCAGTAAATGCTACCACGTTCGTTTTTTTCTACCACCACGTTTTTTTCCCTACCAAAAGGTTTAAAACCCCTCGGTTTTCTCGCCGCCAATCAACTGTAAACTTGATCCAGGACTTGTGAAAACAAAGCAAATCTTCCAAACAAAAAAAAACTTCTTTCTGATTGCGACGCTGGACAGTGAATGCATCGGAGGAACAACGCAGTTTTTTTGCAGATGGGTGCGTCGGTTTTGACGAACTGATATCAAACAATGTCTTGTTTTATCCTTGGCATGACTGCGTTTTAGATAAATGACAGACAGCCGAAAAACCTCTCCGATAGAGATAGTTTCAATTTTTTTGCTAAATTTTGTTATTTTGAAGTTTATTCAAACTAACAGAAGACGCGCTTTGGATTTGAACATTTCACCCACGAGCTGTGTTTGTCACCATTCGTTATTTTCGAACGCTAACGCTTTCTTTCTCCGCTCGTCACGTCATTTGCAAAAGTGCTGTGGTGTATGTCTTTTCAAGGTGGTAATGGTGTATGCGTTTCAATACCTTGTTTTCTGAGGAGTTTCGTCGTTTGTTTTTGTTCATGTTTTTTTGAGGAGGGGTATTTTCCGATAGAAAAGTGCCGATCAAAAGTCAGAAAATTTAAGTAAACTGATAATAACGGTCGTATGACAAGGGACATTGTGGTGTGAGTGCAATGACTCATATTTTGGCATTTTCCCAGTGTGCGTTGGTTGACAGGAGAAAAGGTGAATCTGAAAAGCCTGGGCCGTGCAAGAATACAAAAACTTTGCTCACCCACGTGCTTGGGCTGACATGCGCTGGAAAATGCTGTTTTTTATCTGCATCTTGTTGGATTTTCTCGCTTATCAAACGTGGTTTAACGTCATATGTAAACGCAACTGTTTGTTTTTTGCAGGGCTAAAAGGCTGAATTATTAACAACATTCATTGGTACTCAAAAAAACAAGTATTGTGAGTTGCAAAAATTTCGTTTTTTTTCTGTTTCGTTTTTTGTTTCGTTTTCGTTTGACCGAGATATTCTTTTTCTATGTGACACTAGTTCCTATTCAATTGATTGGTCATATTTTGAACACGATGCGATCTGTTGATTGGTGGTGTTGTGGTGACCGCAGAACAAAAAATGGTGCTGCTTAAGTCTTTTTCATATGTCTCGGGTTTTTCCACGTTTGTTTGTTTTTGCGTTGTGTTTGTTTTGTTCTTGATGTGATCATGTTTTCTTCTTAATATTGGTTTTTGACCGTCTTTGTGAAAAATATTTTTCTTGACGACAATTTTTTATTTTTTTTGCTTAAGTCATCGCTTTTGTGTTGTGTTTTTTTCAAACCCATCCAATTTATTTACTTTTTTTGGCGATTCAAAGCCAACGAATTTATACACATTTTGCACTCTTCAGTCGGTGCTGTCCAATTAATGAATGTCAGTAGTTCACAGTTCACCACTACGTTTTTATCATGTTTATGGCAAACGAAATGTATAAAACTCTGCGGACACGACTGTATCTGCGATGCTTTTGCTGCGTGTGTTTTTATCATTTTCAACCTGGTAATTTTTTTGCACACTGTTTCATTCTAAAACGGGCCATCAATTTAGGGTTTGTTTACATTATTTTATACTTCATAAAGTTCTCGTTTTGGTCTGCAACGACTGAGTCTGCAACGTGCTGTTTTTTATTTGTGTTTTTTTTCAGAAACCGATCAAATTTTGATTCCTGGAGTCACAGTTCGTTGTATAACGCCGTGAGTTCACACTCATTCATGTAGTCCATTCGAGACTGAAATTTAAAGAAAAATCGTGAATCCAACAGCAGCATGTCTTCAACTGCAACGACATTGCTGGTGTAAGAAGACAAATAATTTGCTTTTTTATTCTGTTTTTTGTTTGTTTAGCTTTACTACTACGTTTTTGGTAATTTGTATTATTTCTAATCAGTTGTTTCCCGGTTTATTCAAAAAAATGCTGTTTTCTTATGCCTCCTGGTTCTGGTTGATTGAAATGGGTTTCGTATAACCATTTTTATCAGACTTGGACGGTTTTATTTTGCACTTGTTCGTGTTTTTGTGTGCTTTTGCTTTATATTACTCACACATTGTCACAATGCCACACAGGACAACTGAGACAGACTATATTTTATTTTTGCCCACTTTTTTTCATTTTTTTCCGTGGCATTTTTTTCGCATAACGATGAAAAAAGTCCGTCGCACTGGCGACCGTCCACCTGGCGAAACCGCAAACAGCGAACGCAAATGCCGCCAGTGTAGCTCTCTACTCTAATAACTACACTCGTTTTCAACTAAAGCTTTCGGATTCGCTGCCCTGCGGGGATATAGCGACCGCAGGCCACCGAAACCGACATCGGGCTAAGATCACTGGTGTCCCCAGGACAGAGCGGGGCTTAGAGGCTGTCCCCCTCACGTGGCGAGGGTATTGGTTCCACGGGATGGTGAGCCGTCCGTTCCCCAATCCCACCGGAGTTTGGTACTTTTGGGTTTCCGGAATCGGTGGGGGCGTGCTTCAAATATGAAAAAAACTTCCATGTGTTTTCAAAATTGAGGTTTGTCAGTGGGTTTGGCATGGGAAATAAAACCGTTTTTTTGGAAAATTATAGTAAAACTGTTTTAAAACAAATAAAATAGCGGTTTTTTCCTCTGGCGCATAAAAACTTTTATACCATCCCTTGGAGAGCAGGGTGTACCGAAAAAACTTACTACCAGTAAATATTATTAATAATTTGATCCAATGAGCGAACAACAAAATTGTTTCAGACTGTTCTCGGTTGCGACTGTCGCTTCAGTCGGCAGAAGTGACCCGGTGTCACGAGTCCTCATCAACAACAACACCACCGACCAACACAGCATCATCACCATCAACAACAACACCACCGACCAACACAGCATCATCACCATCAACAACAACACCGCCGACCAACACAGCACGTTGCTGGAAGTGCCCCTGTTCGTGTCGCCGCCCATGCCCGCCGCCAGTGCCTCCGCCGTGCAACCAATGTGGCAATTCTACGTCGGCCTCGGTCTGGCCGTGTCCAGTTCCATATTCATTGGCAGCAGTTTCATCGTGAAGAAGAAAGCGCTCAGACGCCTCGCGTCGGCGGGCACTAGAGCCGGTCTGCTGATTGCTTGTTTTGTTTGTTCTTTTTCTTCTCGGGATTAGGAGCGAGAGCGAGCGTTTTGGGACTACGCTACAGTCTATTTCTATATCATGTTCAGTTCGCTGATTGGTTGGCGCACACGCATGTTGCATGCAGTCTGTTCAGGGTTGACTCCGCCTCCACAGCGCGCGGGCATCTCACGTGTGCATCAGCCAAATAGGGGGTAGGGGGTTGTTGATGGATTTGATTTCTGCAGATGCACAGAGATCAGCCGGATAGGAACAGGCGATTTGTGAACAATTCGTTTGCAGGAGCGTTTTGGGTATTGTTTTTCGCTCAGTACGTTTTTGATGAATTTGAAATTCAGCAACATGCATGTTAGAAACGGCACTATTTTTGATCAAAAACGATTTTTTCAAACGTTCAGGCGCCGGCGGCTTCGGCTATCTGCGCGACTGGCTCTGGTGGGCGGGTGTGATCACAAGTACGATTTCCTCAAATTGAATTTTGTTTACTGCGCTTTTTAGAATCGTGAAGCAATTTTGGTTTCAGGAATTTTTGTTGTTTTGTCTTTCAGTGGGCATCGGTGAAGCGTGTAATTTCGCGGCGTATGCATTCGCGCCTGCGAGTCTTGTCACGCCGCTTGGCGCGCTGTCCGTGCTGGTGACGTACGTTTGAAGATTAAATGCATTTTTGGAATCATCTCTTTCCTGCTGTACGCTGGACGCTAATACTCGGATGAAAAGTCGATTCAGTTCATGGCTTTGACGGCTGTTGGCTGGATTAAGATCAAGATGCTCCTGGTGGTTGACTGCTTCGCTGGTTGGTACTACCAATCGCTGTTGTAGTTTTGTCGAAATCAAATGCAACCAGCCTACCAGGCAGCTTAGCTGCATTGAAACGCTGCGTCTGAAACGGTCGGAGTTGCCTCTGTACCATAGATAACCGTGAATCAGCAGAAAAGCCAATGGAAAATTCATAAAAAGTTGTTTATTTTTATTTAAATTGGAGCTTGCCAAATCGAAAATCCCCTGTGCCATATTTCCACGCAAACAGCATAGCACAGTTTCACCACCTCCATGCAGCACGGTTCTTTCGTCGAAGCTGCTCCGCGAGAAACTGAATCTACTGGGCAAGATCGGCTGCGCCGTCTGCATCCTCGGCTCCACCGTGATCGTGTTGCACTCGCCGAAAACGGAGAACGTGCACTCGATGGCGGAGTTGGGCCAGAAAATGCAGGACGCCGGTGAGACCGGTGGTTGTTGTGCTGGTGGTGGGGGCTTTCAGGTCTGGGAGGAGACTCACGCAGGGAATCATAGGGAATCAGCGTAGTCGTTGGTGATCACGTGATGCATGCTTTCTGTGCAGGCATTGCTACGGGGGCGGAGTTTGGTTTGCACAGCAAAGCATGCATCACGTGATTACCTACAGTTTCGAGTTCAACTGCACACCCCACCGTTCCCATTCCCTCCATGTGCAGCGTTTGTCGTCTACGTCGTGTTCGTCACGTGTGCCTCGATCTATCTCGCCGTCGTGATCGCGCCACGCTACGGCGCACAGTCGATTCTGGTGCACATTTCCATCTGTTCATTGATTGGCTCGTTGTCGGTGCTTGGCTGCAAAGGACTCGGCCTCGCGATCAAGGAAACTATTGAGGGTGAGACAGAGGCGTTTTTGCGGTTATAGGCAATCCGCTGATTGGTTGGTGATTATGTGATGCATGCTTTCTGTGCTGGCATTTCGGTGGTGGAGGTAAAGTCTCTGTCCTGCATAGAAAGCATACATCACGTAATCACCAACCAATCAGCTGATTGGCTATAATATAGAGAGTTCGACTGTATTTGGTGAAATGAAACACGAACAGCAGTTATGAAATTCCGAGTTTTTACTGTTGCAACTGCAGTACTCTTTACGGGTTGACGAAGTTCTAGTCTGTCTGTTTACGTGTGCATGTGCTGACATAGTAATGTTCCGCACAGCCACAAACAAACACACTGGCACACACCTTACAGTAGAACAACGCGCATGTCGCCGTCGCTGCGTCTGTGTGTTTCGTTTCGTAACATTTCGATTAGCTCACC
Source organism: Theristus sp. LFF4_11 (assembly GCA_030248135.1). Classification (NCBI taxonomy): domain Eukaryota; kingdom Metazoa; phylum Nematoda; class Chromadorea; order Monhysterida; family Xyalidae; genus Theristus; species Theristus sp. LFF4_11. The sequence goes on from JASANC010005289.1 coordinate 38,690, forward strand.
ATTTGCAGGCCGGAACCGTTCATTGTCAAAACAAAAATAGCTCCTCCACAGAACAATCTGATCGCTTATCACTGTTCAACAACGCAATTTCTCATGCCCCATCACAGACGCTGTTTTCCTTCGCAGGCAACAACCAACTGACGAACCCGCTGACGTATCTCTGGCTGTGCTCAATCGTGATCTGCGTTTCCGTCCAATTGAACTACCTGAATAAGTCACTGGACATTTTCAACACAGCGATGGTCATACCGATCTATTATGTGTTCTTCACCAGCTGCGTGATTCTCGCCAGCGGCATCCTGTATAACGAATGGGGACAGCTGGGCGCTCAGGTAATTGACAGCTGCGAGTTTTAATCCGGGTAAATTACCCAGCGGTGTGCTTGGTCTGTTGTATTTTGTCCATGAATTTTACCCGTGAAGGATCGCTTGCTGAGGCAGTGGTGAATTGGCGCGTACAGCAGGAAGCTTTATCATGCGTGCAAACTCACTTTTGAGTCGCAGAACCAAGAAAAAAGACAACGTACATTTGTGCGCCATTGTTAAAGAAAAAAACTGTGAAACTGACATTTTGTAAACTCCAGGATATCATCGGCAACTGCGCCGGCTTCCTAATCACCGTGATCGGCATCTTTCAAATGCAACTGTTCAAGGACTACAATGTGACGCTGCGACAGTTGCGGCACATGCTCTGGAAGAACAACGGCGGCCCGGAAGTGCTGTCCGGCTCCGGCTCGACGAACTCCAGTCCGAATCTGCCGATTTGCGACGAGAATGGACAGCATGATCAAGAGCTGTTCATTGATGACGATGATGACGACAGGCACGATCGACGGTCACCGTCTAGTAGTGACCCGTTGCTAATACTGCCCGTGCAGCCAGTCGCTGCCGTGCCCGGCACTACTCAACCCCCGGTGCTCTCCGCTCAGGAGCAGGGCACCGCTTCTACCGGTCCATCCGGTCTCGGACGGACGAACGAGTGGCTCCGGAGTGTAACGCCGGACGCCGCGGCGCCACCAAACAGCAGGAGTGCCGTGAGCGACCACCCGCGACGCATGTATGACGCGACCACGCAGGCTGTAAATTACGGCCATGGCATTAATGGCTCACGGAGTAATAATAGGATGGTCATGCCTGCCGCTGGTTCCCCTGGAGGGGCGTGGACGCCGGCGGCCGTGCAGTGGTGATTTCGTTGCAGATTCGTTTTCCGCAGAACTTTCCAGATTTAGGTATCTACTTTTTTGTCGTTTCATCATCACTTGTTGCGATTTTTGTCGATTTTGTTGCTGAGCGTTGTGTGCTTCGATGGTTTATTTTTTGCACGCAACGGTTGTTATGGATGTTGCTACTTCTTGCAAAGCTTTTTGGTGAATATATTTTGTCGTTTTCAAATCTGCTCGAGTTTATGCAATAATCAGGTGTTTGTTTTCCTCTCATTTTTCAGATGCGTCTGAATGACACCATGCGTTTATTACTTTAGTGAATGACTCCAAATACGTGTATATCCCAGCAATACCTTGTTGATTGTTGGTTCAGAATCCGTCATTCGGAAAAGACGCTGCACTTAATGTTGCGTTTTTTCGTTTGTGATGATGTCAGTGCGTTGTGATTGTGATAGGTTCTCATGAACAGCCTTTACAAACTGTTTTGTGCTGTCGCCTGCCTAACTTTTGTATGTGTGTAATGGCTGTTTTTTTGTCTCAATTGAGAAACGTTGCTACTAAAGTTGTCGCTAACGACCTGCGACTGAAACAAACCCTATTAACAGGATTCTATTAGGAAAAGCAACTTCCAGTAGCAAACCCGTTTAGCTCAAACTCGTATTGTGATTTATAAGCTTTCATTTTTAATGTTTCCCACTGCTGTAATTCTTGGGTACAAGTTTTGTGACGTCATTTTTTTAAACTGATAAATGAATTATCGGACCTGCTCAATCTTGTCTTGATGTTGAAAACATACATATTCACACAGATTCGAATTTTATTTCATTTTATGTTCTAGTCTGTTATTCTTCTGCTCTTTAATTGGTTTTCCGATTTGTTTGAATGTTCGTTGTCATGTTTTTATCCTTGTTTCGTATCGAACTTTTTATCAAAAATCAATAATTTTACGTTTGTGTGCGTTTCAAAATTGAATTTTCATGAATAGAAGTCAGAAATGCACGCGTGCAAGTCTGGCGCACGCGGGATGGATATCCATTGATGTTGCCAATAACGGTATTCGTGTTGCGAGTGTGGGTCTTGGCACGATCTGACATGGTATCATGGAATACGAGTTCCAAATTTATCAACAAGCAGTGATTTGGTCAAGCGAAAATATTATCGCAGGGGATAAGATGTGGAGAATACCTAGATAGGTAGAGACTGCAACAGGTGTATTGGTGTGGTAGTGGTACCCGGGGCTGCTGTGATTAAGTTTGATTATGTGATTGTAACATTGAGTTCTGTAAACGCAAATTGAAAATATTGAGCCATCGTGGTAACCACATCGATTTTTTTCGATAAATTATATGAATTATTACATCGCCCATCAAACCAGCAAATTAACGAAATTGGAAACCAATGAAAAAACCGACACCGAATAAAATCGATTACCACAAGTCTGCTTTATGCAATCAGACTGAAATCGAAACGGGCATAATGGAAACGCAATTCAAACAGCGCGAACTTCAAAGCTTGACTTCGTTGATTTATTGATTTCGCTAATTATATACGCACGAAATACACAACACCATAAGCCAATGCACATTCACATAAAGCTCAGTTGGTTGCAACACGCTAACTCTGACCCCGTTAATTTGTTTTATCTCCACTGTAATCATGCAGAACCACTTCTCAGCTTTGGTAATGTCAACGTTGACTTGCCACGTTTTCGAAATTTTTAATGTGACGAATATAGTGTATAGATATGTATAGATAAAAGCTAATGAGGACCGTTGGCATTTTGTAACACAATCACACAGGTGTGTTTTAGAAGTCGCGCTCGGGTATTGTTGTAATTTTTATTAATTTTACGAGCTGGTCGTTTAACATCTGGATCAACCGTACCGTTGGGGGCCCTGTGGTACCCACCCAGTTTTTTTTTCGTTGAAATTGACAGATTTCCGGTAATTCTTAAGGTGGCGTTGTCTTCGAATGCTATCCGTCATGGATCGTGTCAAGACCTCTGGGACACGGTAGGGATACCGTAAACTGTGTGCCTGAAAAGATGACACGTTCAATATGTCGCCGCTGACTGCAGTTCGTATGCATACTTGACAGCATAATATAAAAACTGTCATTTTGTCGCGGAAAGTCTGAACACCCCAGTCGAAGTATCACCCCTGGATACGGTTACCAGATACGGCAGACCAGGGCTCCATATTGATTGGTTGGTTTGTCTAGCAGCCGCTAATGTGAAACATAGATAACCCGCGCGCCTCTCGCCATGTTTTGGCGTGACATTCATTGACCAACATTATTCTGCTATTAATGTGGTCTGTTCCCGTACACAAGAGTAAGTATAAACTTTGCGGTCCTGTACGTTTCGGAGTCAGGACTTCGGCGACAAAGACCTGAGTCCACACCACTACACGACTGATTGGTTGCGCTTGAATTGAGTCGAAACGCGCAGCGCTCACGGTTCATTCTGTCGAAAACTTGAAGAGCATTTTCTCGGTTTTCCTTATCTGGTACATTGCATGAAATTTGCATCCCATCCAAAATCATATCAACCTTTTTCCTGGATGTTCAATCCTCTTTAAAATAGTAGCATTGCGTAAACTAAAGTGGTGCGCCCAACTCAAATCCTATAATTATAATTGGAGTCATAAAAGTATTTATCTGTCCAACTTGTTTACTGAGTCAGTTACGGACAATTTGTTTGTATTACTGCGAAGTTTTAACGAGCAATAATCAGGTAATCTTTTATAATTCTACCTGCATGCTGTGTCCTATGAAAGGAAACTTCCTGGTTTTGAAGGATATAAAAATACGTTTTATGTGCGTTCACATGATAATAATAGCAAAACATAGTGCTTTAATTCTTTGCGGTTTGTATTGTTTGTGTATTTCTAAAAAATTTTCTTATTTGAAAAAAAATAAAATCGCTGTGTCCTGATTGGTTGAAATAGCACGGTAGACAATCAACATTTTCAACTTTCGCGCACATTTTCAATAAATTCATACTCGATCAAACTTTGAATTATCTGTGTATTGATTCGTTTTCTTGTGTGGCAGCTTTAGAGGCAGTAATTTTGGATCATAAAAAACGAAAGGCTTCTATTCACTTTTTTGTTATCAAGCATGAAAAAACGCGTGTGTGCGCGCAGTTTCACGGCGCGCTTGTATCCGGTTCAGTTGTTTTTGTTTTATTCTTGAAAAGAAAGCACAGCGTACAGCTGTTTCTAATCCACAAAAATGAGTTCCACTGTAAAGCAGTCAAAAAATGGTACGGCGCTTTTGAATTTTGTTCTGATTTGACAAAGCGGGAAATCTGCTGCGCATTAAGTCCACTCTTTTCTGATCAGGGGAATTATTACCCAAAGTTTCATTTCGGTGCATGAGGCAAAGCAACATTGAAACCGTTTTAATTTGAAAGAAAAAAGTTTTAAATAAAAAAAAACCTAGGTCGCCTCCATCGCAGTCGTCGTCGGTCGACTCATCCAACACCACCGCCACCTCAAAAGGCGGCAAATTCAAATCAACCAATCACACGCAACATGTCACGTGACCGTAATCGAGAGCACCGGGACAGAGGCGACCGCGATCATCACTCCAGTCGCAAGTCGTCCAATCAGAGTTCAGGAGGTTTGCGGAGAAATCAAATGAACTTTATTTTGTTCAACATTTTTTTGCCTTTTGTACAAAACTGTCTGTCACTTGCCAAGGTTTCTCATTTTCATTTCCTGGCCACACCGGCACACCGTTATTGTTGACAACCGCGCAAGTTCAACACTGATGGCTATATATTTTTTGTTGTTGGCGTCCTGTTTGTGGTGAATGAAAACATTCGGTTTGACGACAAATGGTGGCTCACCAACTTTTATTCAGAATAAAGCGCGGCACACCTTTGACTGACCAACCACTAGTGAGGCGCCATATTTTGTTAAGTTACCAAAACGTTGAAGATATAACTGAAGATAGTTGATTATATTTCTTGAATGTCGCATATTTAGGTGGCGGCGACGTTTATGTGACGTTCGACTATACGTGGACGATTTCGGTTGATTCGATGTCGCGACTGGCCAGCTACAAAACGGGCGACTGCATGAAAAGCCCGAAGTTTGTGACGCGATGCAACGGACAAATGCTGATCTGGCAGATTGAACTGTACCCGAATGGATTCCACGAGGATCATGCCGGTATCATTTGTCTTTATATGCTCTGTTTATTTCAACTGGTCAGATCGAAGTGACGTCATCTGCACTGTGAAAGTCTGAAACACGCGTTTGTATGCACCAGCACCAGAGTTTATGAGTTTTATTCACCTGTTCACGTGTTGTTTGTTTTCGCGAGAAAGAATTAGCCAAACTGAAAATCCCCGGTTGGCTGGGCGCGGCTGAATTCTGCAATATTTGCGTTATGATACCACATAATGCCAGATGCCACCAAAGAAAAAAATGCAACAAAAATGTCAAGAAATTTGATTATTGTTCGATTGCTGAAACTTTAGAATCTTTAAAAACTTTTTTTCAAAAAATGTTCATTGAAGTTAAAAAAATCAAAGCCAGAACTAAAAAAATTAAAACCAAAGTATTCGAAACCGAATTAGTTCGCGAAACTTTCAACAGGTGGCACGAACTGAATGGTCCAAAAATCTCTTGTGTTTTTATTGAGTTTTTATTTGCACGTGCAGGCTGGATGTCACTGTTTCTGGTGCTGGTTGGCGGCCAACGACCGGTGGTCAGAGGCAACTACATCGTGGACGTGGTCGACAGGGCGCTCGAGAAGAAACACAGCGAGGAGTCGAACGAGACGGAATTCACGATCGAGGAAGGTGACAAATCGGTTATTTCTGATTAACTTTTGGAACACCCCGGAGCAAAACTTTTATAAAACTGACCACTGAGGGCGGATATGCCACTTGGTCCCAGCTATGTCGTGCGTGATAGCCAACCAACCAACCATTTCAAGCCAACCGTTCATAAAGCAAACTGAGCAGGAAACTGAGCATTTTTGAGCGGTGCTCAGTTTTCTGCTCAGTTTTTTGAATGACCGCTCCAACATTTTATGTATGCACCAGACGACTGAAAAAGTTCGGTGAAAGGGTTGTGTGCTTTTCTAAGACTGCTTGAGACAATATAAATGAGTCGCAGGTGTCGGTCACTCGCGCTACCTTCGCATGGACGTTCGCGAGCTACGGGCGCAAGGCCTGCTGCAGAACAACAACAATCTGGTGTTCGACTACAAGCTGAACATCAACGCCGAAGCGTTCCGGTCGAAGGACGCCGCCAGTAAACCGCGGTTGGTTGTTTTTTCTGCTAAAATCAAAATTATTCTCAAATTTCAAACGTTTATTGTTCTTCGTTTATACGTTTATTCATTTATCGTTTATATTGATTGGATGGATTGAAGTAATGGAAGGGTTCACTCCATGGAAGGGTTCACTCCATGGAAGGGTTCACTCCATGGAAGGGTTCACTCCATGGAAGGGTATCGCACTGCAGTAACGTGACAGATTCAGCCATATTGCAACATGAACCCTTTTTTCGATCTTCGCTCCAGAACGCGAGCGCTCGCTCGCTTGTCCAGAACGCTGCTGGGGGCGCTGTAGTGCATGCTGAGTATCCGTTCCGTACTTTGTCGTCATTGCGACGAAATCCATAATTTCGAGAAGAAGAATCTCTTTTTTTCCAAATTTTCCAGCGACCGTGAAGTGATCGTTGACCCGGACCGTGCGGACAAATTCAAGGAGATTGAGCGGCCGAGACGAGACTCGAAGAACCGTGACACTTACGAGCGCGATCGAGGCACCGACATGCACTACGACGTCAGGGTGATCGCCGGTAAAGTGCCTGCGTGAAAACTGTGCACTTGGGTTTTTAAGGCGTTGCGCACAAGCCAAAAACATGCAAACATGTTGGAATAAATTTACGCCACGCTGACGTGTGGACTCATCATGATATAATAAGAAGTGCTTATAGAAGCAGTGCACTTCTGGTTGTACAAGCAGAAGTGTAAAAATGAAAGCGCAGCGTTCTCAGGTTACTGAGGCTTGACGACAATAAGCGGTACATGATGTTTTTTGAATTGAAAAACCAAATGATACGAGTTTTGTTTCTACACACTTCTGCTAACCAGAGAGAATTGAGTCTCCACAAATTGCAGGAGACGGTGGACGATTCTATTGTCATTCATCGGAAATGCGGCACGCTTCGGATGTGTTGAATGATGTCGCTGAACAGGCGGCCGCCGGTCAGTGAATTTTAGATTTTTTCAGAGAAACCTCAGATTTATTAACCAATTCGCCTGAAGAAAAGAATGTTGCTCCCAAGACTAACCTCTGTAAAAACTGTACTAAAAACTCTAAACAGCCTGAAGAAGTATGCAATTGTGGAAATTATTGGAGATTGGACACACTTGCGCAAATTCAGACAATTTTGCGCACACTCCACTCTAAAGTGGCCATGAATGAACGTAAAAAAGTTGAAACATAAAGTTTGTTTCAAAAAATGTCTAATATTTCACGGTTTTCAGGCGAAGATTCGGACGATGTGCTCGAAATCGAAATCGAGGAAGTGCCAACGGCCTCGGTCCGCGAGGTCCTACGGTACATCTACTGTGGCCAGGCACAGTTAGGCCCGACGCACGAGAAAAATGGGACAAAGGGCGAGAAGAATGGTCCCCGTGAAGAGCCGGAGAACCGACCGAAACTCGACATTGGCGGCATTTGCAACGTCGCCGACCAGTGGAATCTGCAAGGTGTGCGGCATTTGAGATGCTATTTCCTTGCTTTTGTGAGTCGATTTGGCTGTGTGTTTCAAATGGAGAGCGCTGATTGGCTACGCTTTTGGTTTCCCGCCATCTGACACTTCGCCCACTTTTGGGTGGGGGTATTATAAGTGTGAGGAACCTTATATGCAAGACTGTACGGTATTTCAGGTTTACTAACGGATTGCTGTGATTTCTTGTCGGCGACGCTACGCCCGGACACCGCTGTCGATACATACCTCGCAGCAGCCGAGTACAACTTTGGGCCGTTGAAGCAACGTGCTGCGATTGAAATTCTCTGCAACATGCAGGTCAGAGAGAGAGACTGTGTGTGTTGTTATGATCATTTTCGATGTTGTTGCTATTTTAGTGGACTAAACTTAAATTTAGCGTGCGTCGCCTGAATTGTTTGAAACAGGGGTTGTTTCCTGATTCTGTCCTTCGATGTTGATGCAACGCACCATTTTTAGACACCTAAAACAGTGGTTTGAGTCATTTTTCAAGTGCATTTTTAAACGCAATGATTGGTAGTACCGACAAATATCCCACCAATCAGCCACCAAGTTGAAGTTCAAGCCGCAAGTTGATCATGCACATACCTTTAGCAGTTTTTGACCGATTTACAGAATACAGGTTCTTCAATCACACATGGCTTGAACTTCGCTCAAAAACCAACCGACTACTGTACAAATACTGTAACCATTTGAAAACCTATTTTCTTTTTCAGACTGCAGTTCGCTCTGAGAATTGGCCGTCTCTAGCCGAACGCCCGAAGCTAATCAGTGCGCTGTTCATGGTCGGGCCCGTGCACGAGGCGGCTTATGTTGGCATTGCAAAGGGTAATTGGTTTGGCTTTGTTTTGCGCGTGGTTTTCAGAGTGGTTTAAGTGTACGGGTTTGTGCTTGTGCATGAACATGCATGTGCACGAAATACGAACATGTGAATCAGCATGTTCATTATTTTCTTGCGTGTTTGCACATTACAGTTGTACTGCAAATTTTTGGGAAGCGTAGTCGTTGGTGATCACGTGATGGATGCTTTCTGAGCAGAAACTACTGCGGGGGCGGAGTTTGGTCTGCGCAGAAAGCATGCATGCACGTGACCACCAACCAGTCAGCTGATTCGACTGTCCACTGTACACTGTTTGCAGGCTCCCTAGCAAAACGTCCGCCCACCACGGACAGCATGTCCAAGCATCGTCGTGATTCGCCGCCGCGTAACCGCCAGCCGAATGGAAAGGCAGATGGTGGCAAGAAAGACCCGTTCAAAGTGAAACAGGGCCGGATAACGTATTCGCGAATGGGACGTTGAATTGGGAAAAGTGAGAGATCGTGATCGTGAAAATCACTGGCAAACAAAACGAGCATTCACCAATTGTATGAGCATGCGCATTTGATTCTGCTAAATCTGCTAAAAACTTGAGGGAACGGACGGGGAATATTGTCGAGGCAAACACAACCTTTTCACGGCCAATGGGGAATATTGTGGAACTTTTGCGGCCAATGTTTCTTATCAGTTTCATTCTATTGTTTTGGCAATTCTGGCGAATCCTTTGTTATAGGATCAAGTGTTGAGGATCTTTGAACCCATTCCTTTTAATTTTGCATTTTTTCAGAAAAAGTTGGTAAAAACTGATGGTACCCCGTTTTACCCTTTTTCTGACACGTTTGCAGAGTAGTTTATTTCATATATTTATTTATTTTGTATCGTTGTATACTAATGTGGACTTCTGATCTCTTTTGTCTTTGACTTTTACTAATGTTTTTCTGTTCACTTACTATCGTGTGGCGGAATAGGAGGATCAGTTGAAGTGTTTGCCTTTTCAATTTCATTTCACTGTGACTGTATATCTATGTATTCTTCGGGTTAATTAATGTCGACTATGCTAACCTCCAAAAATGTGTCCAATCGGTCAGTTTTTACAGTAAGTGCCTTGAGAAGTTTTGTGCGTGTGTGCGTGTGTTGTTTATTTCTGCGGTGAACTAACTCATAAACTAATTGCATTTCAATATGTGCGTGTAGTTTTAAACTGATTGATTTAATCTTGATTGGGAAAACGTCCGTTTGCAGTTGTGCTTCTCAGGAGATTGGATGCCTGCCTTTTCAGTGATTGTGCTGGTCCGAGCGGTCTCGCAACCGCCCACAGACGCAACACGCAGAATTTTTTTTTGCATCCTACACTGCATCGTTGGAAACGTTTCTGAATGTGCACACCCGTGCGGTCACTTTCAGAATTTTTTTTAACGATGCAGTGCAAAATGCGGCAAAAAAGGCAAAAAAAAATTTGCCGAGAATGCGACGTTGTGTTTTTTTAGAAGTTTGAAAATCATGGGTGATTTGTATAGCATGGCACCGAATAATGAGCATACCATATTCTGGCAAATGAATAACAACACACAGTGATCAACAGCAACAAACTGATGATGATTTCCAAACAAATGTTTCCGTCCTCAATCGCTCTCCACAAAACCAAATCGAGCCGGTTTCAGTGACGTGAACGTGACGAAAAATATCGGGAATAAAATGTGCGCCTGTAGCATCGATATCGCTGCGAGAAGCAGCACCGTCTTCCAGAAGACGTCGACGACGTACGTGTCCACGAGCAGCAGCGGCATCGTGCCCAGCACGGTCGTCACTTGCGCCTGCGCAGAACGCAAACTTCATGTTGTGCCATTCTGTTGTGTCGTATCATTGGGGATTATGGTGTAATCAAAGGATCTAGAAAGATATGTTTGTCGCTAATGCACCAACGGTCCACTGGGTTGTGCATGATGCAAAAATATGTCTGAAATTCACAATTTACTTTGACGTTGCTGAAACGCTTCAGCTTACTAATTTGGCCATACATAAAAATGCGTGAGTGCAATTTCAGTTAGCCAATGAATGCAGTTTTCGTGAATGCACTTTTAGTTAGCCAATGAATGCAGTTTTCGTGAATGAAATTTCAGTTAGCCAAATTGTAAACAGCCGCCGGAATGAGCAGCGGCCGGTTTCGCACCGACTGGCACACCTGCAACAGCGGCCAGCCGGCTGCCGTGGCCGTGCCGACCAATCGATCGACCTGATCGGCGCGCACGGCACGTTGCGACTCGCCAATCCGTGAGCGTCCTGGTTGCTGCGGTCGCTCTCCGAACTTCGCCCAATGATTGCGATCCCTGTCACGTTTCGTGCGGTGGAAATGATAGCAGACGTGTGCGATGTAGTCGACGACGATGCCGATCGACACCTGCACATGTGTAGACGAACTTGAAGCTCTAGGCAACCCGATGATTGGTGGGCGATATCATGCGATGCATGCTGTCCGCGCCAGACAGACTCCACACGCATCCAAAGAGAAAGCATTCACCACGTGATCACCAACCAATCAGCTGATAGCTTATAAGCTAGAGTTCGACTGTCTGTTATCCATGACTTTAGAATCATCGGTTTTTTGTGAGGGTATTTGAAAGACAATAGAAAGAGAGGTACACAGCTGCCGATCATATTTGCTGCCTCATCCGACGAGAGAGAATGAAAAGGAACAGAAACAAAACAATACAATCAAGCTACCGTCGGCAGCTCGCGGCTTGTTCTGTTCTGGTATGTTCGTGCACACAAGCGTGCACAAGGAAACCAAGTTTCAAACCAGCAAACGCGGTCACACACAGTTGTTTGAGAAGCACGAAACTCTACAAAACCTGAACGATACACAAACTGCACAGACAGACCAGGATCGCGGTGGTGGAGGTGACGTCAAAGCTGACGTCCCACAGCTGCAGGTAGCCGATGGTTCCGATGCCGTTCATGAACAGACCCTGGATGACCCAGAACGAGGCGACCCAGTTGCGGACGAACACGAACACGACAAACGCCATCAGGACGATCACGATGCCTGTAACTCACGTCGCGTGGGTTTTTGGGTTTTTGGGGTAAATTTTAAATTTTTTTGTTGTGACATCTCAACTGTGTCTGAATCTGTGCCAAAGTGTTTTGTTTAGAGTGATAATTTCGGCTAGTTGAACATGGCCCCCACTGTCACACTGCATCCTAAGTGGGAACATGCCACAGACATGTAAATGGTTTTTTGAGACTCGTGTTTTGTGTTGCTCGCAGAGTGACACGTTTCTTTGTGTGTCAGCACTGGCGCGTTGTGCGTGTTCCTGCCGCTGTGAACGTCACCCCTCGGATGCGCGCGCCACCACTTAGCGCTTGACTTGTAATTGAAACAAATCCGCCAATCAGCCTATATCATTGCAAATCTGGCACGCATATGCATAACTGACATAAATGACACAAATAAAAATAAATGACGACACACTCATCACCTGTGGTGCGCATCAACTTCGGCGGACAGACGGATATGGCGTCCGGCACCAAATCGTACGGATGATAGCCGACCAACTGGAAGTGCGGGTACAACGCGACGATGTGACGTCGTTTCTGCAGCAGCATTTGCACGTCATACAAATTGTGCAGACCGCGGTAGACGACGGTGAACCAGAAACCGTCGAGCGAGCGATTGCCGTCTGGTGAGCCCTAAAGAAAAAATGGTTGAACAGTTTGGGGAGATCTCTCTGATTTTGCGATTCTAACGAACGTGTTGTGTCTCCAGAGTAGCGCACAAAACCGGTTAATCAAAACGTTTTAATCAACATTTTAATCTACAAATCAACATCAATATCAACGTCAACGCACCCGAATTCTCAGCCAATTGCGTTCATTGGCCAGCATCGGATTCCTCGTGTACTCGTCCAGTATGAACTCGTTGCTGTACCAGTGCTCAGGGCTGTTGTTGCTGTCGCTTAGGTCGTGGAAGAATCGCAGAATGTCGCCGTAGAAGCGCAGCCAAAGTCGCGTGCCTCGTTTGCCGATCGAGTAATGCGGAATAGTTTCCAGCTGTTCGACCATCTCGAAGAACTCCGCTCGCACCTGAGCCGTGATATTGGTTTTTCATTTATTTTTTCTTTTGTGCTCTTTCTTCTGGTGCACACCAGTTAAAGCAACTGTCAGCAGTCGGTCGGTGCATTGAAAAACACACAAATCAATCGCATCAATAATTGAATTATTTTCGTGCTTTTGTACGTATACAATACAGTATATACATGTCGTTCTTAGTTTCGAGCACCTAGTTCACCAATCAATTAATCATTTAGTGCACCCACCAAAACAGACACCATTTGCCGTGCAAATCGCATACCGCAGACCAAAAAAGCTGCCAGCAACACACTAACGCTGTCATTCGTGAAATCGGGAAATATCGGACAGAGATAGCTGACGGTCATTGCGTCCTCGTATAAGTACTGCTCCAACAGTGTCGTCGTGTTTGCGACCAGCGAGTGGCGAATGTATGCCGCCGGCAGGGCAAAGTCGGTGCGGCCAATCGCGGCACAACGAATCGCGAACGGAACATGAACGGCAATGGTGAGCACGCAGAGCAGTCGGAGCAGCTGCAGACGGCGCGGTGAACGCTGATCGAAGAAATACCTGCGCTGGCGGCGATTCAGAAATGCACACTACTGTATTGTGGATTTATTCAAACGTGTCCGGACTAAAATGACGTCATTTGCTTTAAAAGCGTCCGTTTGTCAAAGTACAGGCACTAAAATGTCAGTTTGGTGTGACTGATTCGACATTCACCATTTGTTTACGGGAAGAAATCGGCTAAACGGAAAGTCTGGTTTGCTGTGAACGACAAGCCCATGTTTTGCGGCACATGACATCATATTTCAGTAGGACACGTTTAAAATAATAAGTCATACTTTGGATGATGAAACTGCGACTGCAAAAATGCTTGTGTTTCCATACGTGGACGCGCGCACGCAGAAAAAAACGGAATGCGGAAATTGGTGTGTAGATGCAAAAACCGGGGTAAAGGGTGGCAACATGCAGATGTACAAGCACTGCACCGCCTTGTGCACACCTGTGTCATGTGCATTGTGCCTTTCCCACCCACGTATAGCCTCAAAGAAATCCCGTGTGCGCAAAGATTTGTAGCCGTACAGATATTCATACAACTGCTATATACATTTTTGAACGGCAACTCACTCTAAAACAGATCGATAGGCGTTCAACGACCAGCGGTCGCCGCCGCCCGCTTCGCCAGCAATGCGGTGTTCGCTTTGGCCGACTTTGTTTCCGCGCAACCTGAATGCGGTGAGCGCCGACGTGGCTAGATCGCTGTTGTTCCCGTTGTTTGTCAGTTTCAGTCGATCAACGATTGATATTGGATGTTTACTGTTCCGTCGCACATTCGGTTGATCGCCATCGTAGGCGGCATCATCGGCAATTGATTTGTGCGGCAATGATTTTGGGGAGATTACGGTGTTGCGTCGTCGATACCGTTCGAGCAGCGCCATGGAGCCGACGAAGAACGTCAACTGATACGCGTAGTCGATCGCGAGGCACACCGCCAGGAAGAGGCTGCAAGCTGTACACTTTTATGGGCCTCCGTATGTATCACATGGTAGCTGTATGTTCACGCAGTTTTTTATCTTCATCGGATGTGTTTCCCACTTTTCGCCAACTAAGATGTGGACGGCTGGATATAAAAAGAACCTTTGGGTTTTTGCTTGGAGGCTTTGTTTTTACCACGCAGTCAAGAGAGCGGAACTATCCGCAAAAAAACTATTCATCATACAAAAAGCAGACAAGAAACACCTGAACGTGCTGACCACCGGTATGGACGACGTGTAACCGATTGCGAAACAGAGCACGTCCGTCAGCGAGGTGATCGTGATCGACACGCCCGCGCTCGACATTGCGTAACCGGTGCGGTCTGCGATCGAGCAGCACGGGTCGCTGGCCCGCCAGCCCGCCAGCAGCAGGAACGCGTCGTCGACGCCTGCAGGAAACACAAGACAATTGCGGTATTTTGGGCATGAGAATGACGCTAAACAGAAAACGGGAACAGTCTGGGAAACAAATTTGGAATGATGGCGTATGTGGTCGTCACGTATACATTAGGAGAATATGGACGTTCAACCACAACCCGCAAAAAACTTTGAGAACACGGTATTCTAGAAGTGCGTTTCAGGGGACATTTCAGGAAACTTGGTGTTACGTGCAACATGTCTACAGTGTATGTCATACCTTTCCACTAATTATCATGCCTTTCATACCTTAATGTTCGACAGGTCTTCTCAAGCTACCTGGTATATCCAGGAATTCTTCTCTTTGGTAATAAAGAAAAAGACCGCCAAGAACGACTTCAGTCGTCAACCTCTCGCCACTCACCAATGACCAACGTTGTGTACGGCACGGACACAAGCAACAGCGTGTACTCGAAGCCAATGGCGAACAGCAGACAGAAGCCGGTGGCCATCGCCATTGTCGGACCGATCACCGCCAGTAACGCCTCGAAATGTTGACTTGCACTCAAGGGCACTCGAAACAAGCTGGCCACGCAGATCGTCACCAGGATCAGACCAGTCACGGCGACCAAAGGGCCGGCAGACAGGAAAATCTCGTCTTGCCCGTACAGGTCCTGCTGTTTCGACCAGACGAGAGCTTGCAGCGCTCGTTTGTTGCCGACGTTGAATGCGTTCACCTGGGGAAAACAAGAAAAACGCATTTTCTCCTTATTACCCACATGGAGGAATGGAACTGCGTTTGCCGCGGAAGTTGCTGCTTGCAACTAGGTTGAATTCACGCATTGAAAAAATGGTAAAGGCGCGTTTAGCAATTAATTTTTTTGTGCGTATGTACGCACGGACACGACACGTAAAAAGGGCCACGCGATTTAGAAATCGTGTCGTGTGTTTTATCTTAATGCATTACGGACACACTAAGTTTGCGCACGGGATTTAGAACGACGTTTGTGCGTACGGACGAAAAACTAAATGGTGTTTCCGCTTTAACGCAAACAAACTTTGCGAGGTTTGCTTCATTGCACCGATTGCCTTGCAAATGTGCACAGCCCTTAAAATAGTGCAGATCCCTCCAACCGGTGTTGCCAAAATGCCACCGCAAAAACCTTCTTGCGGCTGCACACCGGTTTGAGGGCTGCGCACATCGGTACCCCACACCGTCGCAGGTGTGTGGTCTCAACCGCTGTCAAAAGACAATCTCGAAAACACAGCACACAATTTTGCACCTTTCGCTGGATCGCCTGCTCGAAGCTGTCGGCGACGTCGTCGTTCGTGTTGTTCACGGTGTACGTCAGCACGAGCATCTCGAAGTCGTCGACCTCGTGGCGCTCGTTCAGGTGTAACTTCGCGAGCGTGTACGCGAGATAGATCTTGCGGCCGGTTACGGTCGTCTGGAAAGTTGGTGCACACTAAAAACGATGTCCGGAGAGATGTCCCGTGTGTTATTCCGGAAAGGTTTATCTTTGTCGACACGGACACGACACCCAAATTTGACAAGACACCGAACACGTTGTAGGACTAGGACACCTTCATCGTGTGTGGTTGTTTTCTTAAGGCGAGGCGGATATTGAAATTTGAAACCTCGTCGTTTGAGGATTTGGATTTTTTTTGCTTCAGCGCTGTGTGTCATTTCCTAGACTTTTGTGCACATAAACTTGCGGAAACGATAACCAAAAAAAACTGAAAAAAACCTACACACTTCCGGAAATGTAATCGGTTTCAACGAACGGTGGTCTTGTAGCGCGTCCAATCGCAGATGGATCGGCGCCAACGCGCGCGAGTTCAACCAGTCGTTCTCGCAGAATTGATCGCACAACTCACGATATTTGTAGTGGCGAGCCTCTGCTGCAAAAACAAGAAGGGGGACTAGAAACGCCGTTTGCAAGCTTTTTATGTTCGAGCATTTTGGCTAAACGCTCTGTTTTGGATACCACCGGTAGCCAGACATTTTTGCTTGGTTACCAACGGTAAGAGATGAAGCGTGGGGCCAAAATGTTTGGAAAAAAGTTCGGAAACACGGTTTTCAGTGGAGTACGCTGATTGGGAGTCGTCCTGCACCGGCATGCTATTTTGTTCGTATGTGATCAACAAAGTCTAACCGTGGGCACCGAAAATCAGCTGGTCCTCGATTTCGCTGTTCAAATCGGTCACCGTCTGCACGTCGTCGAGGTTGTAGAGGGAGACGTTCATGTCTGGCCAACGATCCGTGTTACGAGTGATTAGCAGCTGAATCTGTGACACCGCAGAACAAAAGGACAATTGTTTATTGACGGAAAAAGTGCGATTTCGGGTTCTACGGGTATGATCTTTCAATTTGGTCCCGCAACTCAATGCGCGCATAGACAGGTAAACAGTTTCATGGATGACGCGGGAATTCAAAATTGGTAAAGTGATCCGAGTCCCCTACATAGGGCCGAGTCACTTAGGCGACTTTGAATTGCCACATAAGGATTGAAACTAGTTTCCTTTCTACGTCTGCACACGCATTCAGTCGCAGAACTTAAAAAATTGATAATATATGGTTTTGGTTTCCACACGGTCTCAGATTCTTCTGTACAACAATGCACATTTTCGCCCACATGTTCGTGCACAAATATGATGATGCGATCGTGTCGTTGACAAAAAAAAACAAATAAAACAATAATGAAAAAAACAGCAAAAACGACCGAAACCAACCAACAGCACATGGCCAACGTAACTAACGGAACTGCGCACCAAGCGCGACCAACCCTGTAATAGCCAGCAGTCGATATCAACGGGAACGTGTCGATCTGGTTTCGCTCTTCATACGTCGGCGAGTCGCTCGGCTCGATCATGTCCCAGACGTTGCTCTTCTGCAGATTCAACAGCCCCAGCGCGCTGATGATCGTCGCCACGATCGGGATCACCACGTAGACGGTCGGACGGGCCCCGACGGCGTGACCGAGCTTGCCGAAAAACTCCTCGAATGTCATGATTTGGCGCAGCCTTCTCAGATCCGGATTCTAATTGTTCGTTGTATTCACATGGGCTACTGTACAATTATGTTCGGATACTGTTTTTTATAGCCGTAGTGTGTTTTTATTCATGATATATTTCTGATGGTCGTAGATGTGTGTATAATGTGGATCAAATGATGGAGCCCCTGGTTTGTGCTACTTGTTACGCAAGTACACAACAATCATTAATTCGGTTGATGAATTTTTTAAAAAAAAAGATACTTTCGAAAATTTATTGTACACCGGTTGCATATACAATAGGCCTGTGACCAGTTTTTACCAACATGTAAATGTAAGTTTCGCCATGTATAATTCGCCGATGAACACACATGCTCGCGCGCATGCATCTAAGCAGCAGAGCAAAGCGTTTTGCAAAGAAAAGGTACGCTTTTTTCGAGCAATGTAAAACATTTGATTCGAACACATTACATGTGTTTAGTTTATGTTTTCTTCTTATTTTCGCTTTTCACCGCGAAAAAAACAGGCAACCGCTCATAATATTTCAGTTACATTGCACACATTGTGCTATATGTTAGCAGTGTGTGGCGTTTCGTTTGATATGCGTTTCGAAAAGTTCAGTGTCATGTTTTGTTTTTTGAAAAAAGCAGTTTAGAACAATTTAATTGCACGCGAACGAAGGCTTTGCTGTAGTACTGTGCACAGGTAATCACATTCTTCATTCATGATTGGGCTGTGAACAATATGACTGCATTTGGTGGATTCAAAGGTTTTGACGTCAAAAAAGAGATTTGAAAAAAACGTTGAATAATTCTAAGAACTGAAATACAACGTGCAAAATGTTAAAAATGACGAAGCGCCACATCATGCCAATCTGAGAAGCTCCTGGCGTCCTTGATTAGATACAACTTTATTTCAGTCACTGTTCGCCAATCTTTTATGTCGCAATTAGCAAATTCCTACAAATCAGAATTACAATAGAAATAGACGTACACTTGTAATATGCGTACATGCGGGTACCTATTACGGCATCAATGGAAATCGTCAGTAATTCTTGATTTTTATAACACACAGAACTCTGCAATCAAACCCCAAACTATAAGCAATTCGCTGATTGGTTGGTGATCACGTGATGCATGCTTTTGCACAGAGAAAACATGCATCACGTGATATCACCAACCAATCAGCTGATTGACTATAGTTTAAAGTTCGTCTGTAGGTAGACTTGAGAACTTGAATTGGTCCCGTCTTTCATCAGTGAAAATGCGCGCAATTTTACAAAGCCGGAAACGTTTGCGTGTATCATAACGTTATCAAATCGGAAAATACTGACACGACAGCGGCGAGAAGAAACAGTCGACGTGTTGTTGGCGGTTGTTTCTGTGCCACGAATGTCGTTTCACCCAGCCAGCATCACGGGCGGCATGTGGACTTGCGATTTGCGTCGTCGTTGTCTTCGGAGGAGCAACGGCAGCAGCAGCACGTTTCAGCCAAAAACGGTGCGCTTTCGTGGCGACTGTTGGCAGCTTCAGGAGACGCAACTGAACGGGCGCCACACCGGAACGCGAATGGGCGATTTTCTGAATGACAAGGAAATCAGGAAAATCATCACCAGTTTTTTGGATCATTGAAAATGGGTCATTTTCGTTCAACTAGAACACTTAGTAATTGAACGGTTGTACACTTGAACGTATATTCGACCCCATCCGTTGTTGAGGCACCCATTGCGTACGCCAAAAGGTAAGTTATACGGACGTTAGTGGACAGCTTGAGAGGCCACGTCTTCGCAATTTCAGTGTGTTTCTGAGTTTTTTGAATCTCGGAAGATTCTGAACTCTGCATTTGAAAAGCCATCAGTTCAAATGTTTATGAACCGTTCGTGTTAGAGTTGACCTTCAAATGTCAATTTCAAAATTCTGGATTCTATGGATCCGTCAATCGAAACAAAAGTTATACCATTTCCGGTTCCTTATTGTCAAAACAGCAGATGCCCACAATTGTGAACGCAACCAATATGAGCAGTGAATTGAAATTGCTCATATCGTTTTCCCGTGTACGAGTGAAGAAGTTCAGTACTTTTGGTTCTGGATCTGGAATACAGACTTCTTTATGGTGTTTTGGAGATGAAAAATAAAAAAAACACGTTGACAACGAGAGATACATGCCCTATATCAGGAACAACATGCAGTAAGTAGAAACACAAGAGGAAAGTTGGCGTTCATCCGATGAACATTCAATTCAACACATGGCCTATACTGAATGCTGATTGGTCGGCTTGGTGTCAGTAGAATGTATCAGTGTTTCTGTTTGCCACAATCCCGGGACGTGATGCTTGTTTCAACCTGCAGTTTCACTTTGCACTACACAACACACAACAAAAAGAAAACAAAGCGGAATAATCAGAGTTGCAAAAAAGACGGTTAGCAACAAATGGGGTGTTTGATTTTAAAAGGTTTAAATGACAGGTTTAAACAAACCTACTTTTATACAGTAATGTGAATGAACCATTATTCGGCTTTGAAGATTGTAATTCTCCAAGTTCATTTGCGTTTCCGGCCCCTATACTATATACAGTAGCATCCCACTCGATGTTCTCCCACAGAAGCATTCAAGGAATAAATGATATACAATACGTTGTAGGTGAATGCATTGCGTGAGTTCAACACCATTTATGCGGTTGATATTTTTTAAATAAACGTTTTTTTGAATAGTATGAATGTAGTGTACATACATCCGTACACGCGCCCACGCGTTCAAGATTACACCTTTTTGCGGTTACCGAATTACCCCCAATAAACCCCCATGGGGGATTAATACGTCAGCGACTTTTAGGGGTGGGGGTTTATGGTGCGGGGTCAACTCCGGCCCACGCATTTCCAGCCCACGCATTAGCGTCCCGACATTTCCGGCCCACCCATTTCCGGCCCGCCCATTACCGGCCCAGCCCAATAATCAGTTCTTCCTTCGCTGTATTTCGCTACGGACAACGAAAATAAACTGAAACTGCACTCTAAACTGTATTACCTGCTCACCGACATGCTTTTAACAAAAATATTTAAATTTTTCATTTCGGTTTTAGTTTTCATTTCGCTCCGATTTGTTCCTGACATTGGATAAAATGTCTCAGTTTGAATTGCGTCGATGAATCAGTTGTGTTTTTATTTATTGCTTTGTTCCGATTGATTTAGCACTTTCAATTTTAATGACAACAACACATGGGTCGACAAAAATAAGAGCTTTCGAACCTCGCTGACGCGCTGAGTTCGAATTTTGTATTGAACACAGAGCCAAATTCAATCATTTTAATCCTTAAAATAAGCAAAAACTTTTATGAAAATTGCCCCTCTAACCAAATTTGGACGTGTGGATCAGTGGATCGGATCCACAACCAGGTTGTGTTTCTTAATCCTAATCATTCCTAATCCTAAACCTAATCCTAAGCCAAGCCTTTTTGATAAGGTGAAAATGATCAATTTGGTTTTTGACTTTTTTCTTTCCTGTGTTATAGGGCAGGGGCAACGCTACAGCACATGCACATCTCTTAATAATGATGCATCACAAAAAAATCCGATTGAAAAAAGAATTAAAAAAATCGAACCCTAGTTCAATGTGTAACCGCCTGATCAATGTGATTTTCCTAATGAAATATAGCAGTGGGTGGTAGTTGAAGTCACTGAAGCGAATTGTTGGGCTGGGCCGGTAATGGGTGGGCCGGAAATGAGTGGGCCGGAAATGCGTGGGACGCAAATGAACGGGGCCGGTAATGGGTGGGCCGGAAATGGGTGGGCCGGAAATGAGTGGGCCGGAAATATTGGGCCGGAAATGCGTGGGCCGGAAATAACGGGACGCAAATGAACGCACGCCGGGTTTATTGGTGGGGGGGATTATTGGGGGGGGGGCTTTATTTACAAAAAAATTCTAGGGGTGGGGGTTTATTGAAAAACGGCAAAAATACCTTGCATGGCAGGCAAGAAAGTCGCAGAAACTTCTACTCTACATGGAAATTTCCTTTTATAACAGCCTTTTGTAATGAAATTACCATTAACTCATCCATTTTGGGCCTTTGGTAGCACAATTTCATCATTTTCACTGCAACCAGCCACTGAATTCGCTGGGTATGTGTTTCAAACCGGTTTCCAAAAATCCCCCATGGGAGATTATTTGTGGGGGGATTATTCGAAAACTTGTCGTGGGGGTGGGGGTTTATTGGTGGGGGGATTAATGGTGGGGGGGGGTTAATGGGGGTAAAAAATACGGTATTATTGCAACTGTGTGACGTGAGATTATTAGAACAATAAAAAGTGAATATTTATGTTTCAAGAACTGCGACCACAACTATGTATGAATTTGTCGACGCGGGCAAAAAAACTCGCTGACGACCAAAATGCGACACTGATGCGAGAAAAACTGAATTTTTGTTGTAACCATGCATTCACATTATTCGTACGTAAAGGCCCATTCACGCGCGCGCGCGCGCTGAAGCGCGCCGACGCGCGCTATCATGAATGATGAAGCGCCATGAAGTGAAGCTTTGTCAGCCGCTGCGGCATTTGATGGCCGGATAATCGCACATTCATGAAGAAATCTTTTGGTTTCGGTGAACGTCAGTCAGTCAGTAGGCGTTTGAATTAAAACTGCGATTTACAAGCTTGTTGAGCAAATGAAGAGATCGTTTTTGCGGCTGGCTAGAAGGAAAACTACAGTCGGTGTTAATTTGTAATCTTCTACGACAGCCATTGAAAATGGACTGAGCTTCATTCAAAAGCAATCCTCAAAAACGAGCAGGTGTGATTTTTGCGTGGAAACTAAGTCGAATGCTGAATGAAGGAGTTACGCATTAACAACAAGTCATATGACTTAAAATTTGGAACACTGTTATAATGTTTCGGGAAGTTTTTTCTGGTTCATTTATTTTTCAACGGATTTATTCATCGATACCGTCAAAAAAGGCAATACAATTATTGCTGCTTTCAATTTCTGGCTACTTTTTCGCGTGGGGCTTTATCAAAAAGATTGTGTACGCGCAAAAGCCGAAAGCCGTGTACTCGATGATGTATTCGTATTCTTAACGTATTCTGACAGCAGATTTGTGCAAGAAATTGAGAAAAAAACTATTTTTTTTGATTTTTTTTGGTTGCGCGCCGGTTCCGGAAGCCATAAAAGGTACCAAACTCCGGCGGAAACGGGCAATACTGCCCCGAGCCCCAAACAATGAGAATCTTTTCACACTGAATAAATTTATTTTATTTCATATTTGAACTACACATTCGGGCGCCGATGTGCATTGTTTTAACGTCACAGTGATTACAATAAATCTTTCATTTATTATCTTTTCGTGCGAAAGAGGCGGAGTGATGTTGAATGATCTGTGGAAAAGCCCCACAGCTGAAAAGCTTTTTCGCGCTTGAACGTAGTTCGAATATGAAATAAAATAAATTTATTTAGTGAGAAAAAAATTCTGATTACGGTAGTTTTTTTTCGTCAGAATACGTTAAGTTTTGTTGATTTCAAATTACCGCACAGCCATGAAACATTTTTTCTTTCTGTGCGTGCAAACGCATATTGGGACACGTTTAATAAGAAAGATAATAATTTCATTTTCAATTTTGACCTGAAATAACAATCACAACCGATGTGCACAAGCAATTCAAAAATATGTGGCGTTTTCAGTGAGAAATCAAACTCTCGCAATTTTCAAACGGTCAAACGATAGATGTTTATTTTTTCGACAAAACGAGTAACAACGAGAGCACTCGGAGTTTATTATTACATCATTATTATTAGTACGATCAGTCTTTTTTTGTCACCAAACGTATGATGAGAGAACGAAGAGCGAAACAATCACAGCCAGTGAATATGCAACAGCTAAAAAGCTCAACAGAAAAATGAAACACGCAATCACATTGATCAACAGCGCTCATGTTCCTTATCATCGAACATATAAACAGTCAAACATGTTTCACCAAGATGATGTCACATGCTTCGAAAAACATGTCGCCAGTGTCCAGCAACCCCAACCAGACTTTCAGTTTATTTGACCCCAGCTTCGAAAAAAGACGCCGCCGCAAACTGAAAGTTCCGCGCCAGCGCAGGGCATGACAAGCGACTATGTTTCGAAACTCTACATGACGTCATCTTTCATCGGACACACGTTCGAATGCACAACCGCACCTATATGACAACAACAACAGAATCACCAGTCACCATTTCAAACTATATAAATACTGTGTATAACCTGCGCTGTTCTTATATCACCATCATCATCCTCAATTCACCGCGTGTGGTTCAGCGCATCAAAGAATACTGACAGCTGAGCGGCGAGAAGAAGCAGTCGACCGAGCGGCCGGCGGCACGAATCTGCGGCCGTCGAATCAACGACTGCGCTCGCGTCCGTCCGCTCGCGGCGTCGTACATCGGCGGTCGCGACTCGTCCGTGGCGTCGTCGTCCTCGTCGGCCTCGTGGTCGCCACGACGGATGCGAAACAGCGAATGCGCGTAGCGGGACGCACCGACCGGGAGGTAGCCGATCTCCGTGGCGTCGTCCGCCGGCTCATCAGATGAGCGCAGCTGGATGGAAAAGAAATTTTTTAAGCGTTTTGTCAACTACCGTAAAGTCTTGCATGTAAGGTCTCCTTGTCTTTATATAATTTTGAAAATCAAAAATTTTTGAAAAAAAGTTGAATTTTGTGTGACAACCTTATAAGTGGGAGGAGGTCTTATAAAGTAAAGATTAGGAAGTCCAGACCTTATAAACGGGATGGGATTTTGAACCAAGTCAAAATTTTGAATTTTTTAGTTTCGCGCCGTGTGACTCTCCGCCCATTTTTGGGTGGGGGTCTTATAAGTGAAAGGAACCTTATATGCAAAACTTTACGGTAAGTATTGTCATGCACTGTGCCCTGCCATAATTGTTGAAATGTTGCCCCGATTGAACGTCACGGTTTTGTTTTTCACCATTGCAAAGTATACGAGTGTGACGTCATCGTCAAGCATGATATCCCCGCCCGCGCAGTTTTCGAATTTTACGCACTGTGATCGTACGACGCTGACTTTGATTGAAAAAAAAATGATTTATAGAAAGTTTCATAAATTGCGCGGAAGTTGAAATTTGCGGCTCCGTCACATTGAGGAACCGGATTCTTTTGCGTTAGCTGTGTGCGGCTTTTTCCAGAGCGTGGAACTTTTGTGCCCACAAACTTTTTGAAAAGATAATATTTTATAATTACACATTACATAAAGTACATATGCGACGTAACGTTTCCCCAGTAAAGAACCCCTATAAATGATTGCTCGAAACGCCTACGAGCTTAAGAGGCTG
>JASANC010005290.1:0-18297 GCA_030248135.1 Theristus sp. LFF4_11
ATTTCACCTTTATGCACACACAGACGCACGAACGAATGAGTTCCCTCGATGGCTCGACAAGTCATTTAAAAGATGTGACGGTAAAATTTCATTAGTTGATAACGTAACGCAGAAATGGCCAATGATGACAAACATGATAAGCAAAGCAGGATGATAACGATGAAATCACACACACCAGGTTGGATGAAATCGCATAAATGTTTATATATGCAGTTGAGTTGCAGCGACAAAGCATCTAATTAAATATAACAAAACGAGAAATCGTTTCTTACAACCCAAAAAACCAAGCGCTTCACGCAAAATTACGAGAAACTGAAAACATGGTGGGAGTTTAAAATTTGGCGTTCTGAATGTTATCAAGAAACGTTCGGTGTTAAATACAGCAGGCATGAAAAGTTGCTGTGCAAGAAAGACCGAAGAGAAAAAAATCATTAAAACGAATCTTAGAATCTTCTCTTGTCTACACAACAGGGTGTTGCAAAAATATACAAAGTGGCTGCTTCTGGACCTGGAGCCAGTTTGAATGGTCCGTCCTCAAATTTAAAAAATACTTGCCACTGATTGTTAAAATTTCATTTCAGAATTCAAAGCGCATGAAGCACACCAACGGTTTACAGTCCACGGTTCAAAATCGTCTTTGCTTGCCTTTTCGAATTTAATGAAACTGTCATAGAAATGTTGCTAAATTTTAGTTTTCAAAAGAAAAGTTAACATAATCAATGGCAAACATTTCATAAGCAGTGTTACTACCATTTCATGCCAGAATAAGAAACCAAACACGAGAACGCCCACTGTTGTTTTTTTCGCAACACCTTGTATGTCATCTTTTATTCACCGCAAAAACTGTTCGCGCATTTTGACAACTGCAAATTTGACAAAAAATGTTCACGTTCGTGCGTTAGCTTTTTGCCTGGCAATGTTTTCTTCAACAGATCAAATGTGATAAAAGCAAGTACTCCGCTTGATAATCATTTCACACGTGCAACATTCTGCCAGTTTTGCGTCAAAGGCAGATTTTCTGGTTTTGAAGGTACACCATATTTGTCTGTAGCTGATGCAAATAAACAATACACACAAAAATGTAATTAAGATACGAACAATAACAATGATCAGCAGCTTTCAACAAACACAATGCAACATTAGGAAGAATTCTGTTTGCTTGAATTTGCATTGAAAAATGAACAATAACCTATTGAGAACAACAAGCAAAACCGCAGGATCATAATGAATGGAAGTCCACATACTTAACAAAAACCGGGGAGTACCTGCTGAAAAGAAAACAATCCTTATTTATGTTTTCAGTATATTACACAAAACACCAAAATAAATGGCGGTGCTGTTAAAGAATCATGGTTTCGCGAAAGCCGCGCTTACAGTCAAAATTTATTGTTCAAACGTTGCAGTTAGTCTCGTTTCGTTCCGTCTGAGCGTGTTTATGTTGGATTTGAGGGTTTCGAAAAAAGATAGAGCGGGCGCTCGCGAACGTGCAAGGTTCAACTTCCTGTATTTTTTTCGAAACCCTCAGACGAAACTAACTGCAACGTTTGAGCAAAAAATTGACTTGTAGACGCGAGTTTCGCGAAAGCATGATTCTTTAACAGAACCAAAATGACAAACCAAACAAACGACATGCGTAAGTGTTGTCCTTGCTTGTATTCTTCCAAAACTTGCACAAAATACTTCGTGCACGTTCGTCAACAACTCTGGAAGCAACAACAACAACAGACGAACTGTCGAAATTATGCAACTTTAGCAGTCAAAAATTTGAGTTTGGCTGGCACGCAGTCTGAAAAGAACCGCTGTTGAGTATGAGACTGACTCGTTTCGCGCAATAATGTTGCAGTCACAAACAAACAAACACACGACACCACACACACGATGACGCGCGCTGCGGTGACGGTGTGCGTTCACGTGTCTCAGCAACATTACTGCGTTCTGCTGTGAACAGTCGTGTGCACTGTTTTCAGGTGAGAACTAAACGAACAACCAGTGAGCCTAATTCAAAAGCAGACAGCACTTTACCGTTGACTGCAGTCGCCTATTAAATTTATTTGAAATGTTGGTTTGGTTTAGTGATTTTTAATTTCTTTGCTGATGTGCGCAACTAACAACTACCCGGTAACTGAAACGAAAATTAAACATCACCAAAGCAATCCGATGCAAAAAGCATAAATGGATCTCAGAAATGTACTGTGCTCACTAATTCAAATCCTAATGCAAATCAACCATCAAGTTCACGTCCAAATCAACCATTTTCCTGACATCCCACAAAAGCTATAAATCAACGCATGCGAAGCTCAATCAAACTGCAACAAGATTGTTCTGCGAAAGAACAACGTTCAGCACAAAACAGCTGTTACTTGAACGACCATGAATGAGGTGCAAAAGCCAAAATATATGTACAGGGTGATCCAAAAACCTACTACCCGATAAGAATTGGCTATACCTCGCCAACGGATGGATGGTTTGGGCATGACATATAACTTCTCACTTTTTTGTGTTAAAATTTCAGATGAATTGATCCACCCTATAATGAATGCGAAACGAAATAGTGAAAACGCAAAAAAGAATTTTCGCGCCAAATACAGCACGCTGCGCTTGGCGCACGTCCACCACACAGCGCTCAAGGAGATGTTTCAGCTTTCTGTTGTGAATTTTTGTTTCTTTTCTTTCTAAAAGAATAATGCAGGAATCGTTTTTGATATTTTCGCTGGCACAATTTTTTCTCTGGTTTTGCTCACACTGTTTTTGTTGTTGTTACAGCAGCCAAGCAACCAATTTTTTTCAGGTGTCGAAACAATCAAAAGCAATCAATCGCTCCATCAAAAAGTGCTGCAGAGTTTTCGACACCGCATGGCCGCTGTGATCGGGAATCGAGGCGCTCATATTCAGCAGTTCAAGCGTCTCCGACAAGACAAAGACACTGATGGGGACGACAGTGAAACGGAAGATGAACTGGCTGAACTCCCGGATGAAAACCTGGATAATGATGGCAATGTGTACCCGGAATCATGAATTAAAAATTGTGGTTTTTAACAAAATGGTTGATTCGCGAGCTACAAATGTCGGATTACCATGAAATTACAAAATGAGAAGCTATACGTGATGCCTGGTTAAAATATCAGCCTAAGTCATCCACCCGTTGGCGAGCTAGAGCCGATTCTTATCGTGTATTTTTTTGGATCACCCTGTGTATGTACATGAATACGAGTCGAGAAACGAAAGTTGATGGCGCCAAACACAAGCGAAACTGAAAACAGCGGAAGGTCACGGAGCAACATAAACCGTCATAAATAAATGACTCGTTTGTTTTGCACACACACACAACAATAACAATGAACTGAATAAATCACAATCACAAAAACACGATGTTGTTGACTGTTTGTTGTAGTCGCCAAGAGAGAGAGAGAGAGACGATAATGTGGGTGAGAACTGGGAGATGATGACCGTGCCAATAGTGTTCGACTGAATGAATGAATCGGTGGACACAACGAGAATAAAAAACCTCTGCGATTTTGCGTCAGCGGCATTCCCACACTTTGATGGTCATATCAACGGAGGACGTGACGACGTACGGTGCATTACGGTGAAAGTCTGGCGCAAAGAAGCAACGTCACTGGCAACAAGGCGAAATAAACTGTTTTGAAAATGCAAAAATAATAATGCATACCAATAGAAGTGACGAAATGCTGATGAGCGTCAATTGTTTTTTGGTAGCGTTTGTTGGCAATGTTCCAAATGCGCACCGTTTTATCGTCGGAGGCAGACACGAGAAACTTGCCATGGGGATGGAAGCGCACGCCACGCACCCAGTTGTCGTGACCAGCCTGAACAAGCAAACACACTGTGTTTTGACTGCTACAGCTTGCCAAATCTTAGACAATCAGTTGATTGGCTGCTTTTGCATTGGGCTCATTGGTTGGTTTGCCCAGTTCGATGCAGTCAATCAGCATGCCAGATTCAAATGTCGGACAGAACTTGCATGCGCTACAAAGTTGCAAAACGACCGTGCAACTCTCCACTCAAACCCCAAACGGATGCAACCAAATTGACATACGAGCGTGAATAAACACAATCCGACGGAGACATCCCAGAATTTGATGGTTTTATCGCGTGATCCAGTGACCAGAAATGGACCGGCTCGTGTCGTCTTTGCCGGAGTGTCCGTGGTCGGTGGACGCTCGCTCGTGGGCGAATCGCTGGCAGCTTCGCTGATCGCTGCAAAGCATCAATACCAAACATGGCTAGTCAGCTTGGCTTACGGTCAAACCAAACAAAATTCGTGCGTGGCTGTGTGTGTGCATTGAAATGGATCGACTTGGCACCGAACATGATCTATCAGCGTGTCTAATTTTTCATTAGCTAAACCTGTACCAACGCAGAACGAGACTTTTGAAGCAGCCAACAAGAATTGTGTTGATGGTTGCGTTGAGCTCACCGGGTGCAGCAGCGTCGGGCGCCCAGCAGATGCACTCAATGACGTGCGAGTGGTCTCTCAACTCAGCCTTGCATTCTTTCTGTGGTGTCAGCGCCCACACGCGTGCCGTCTGCAACCACAACACAAGCAATCAGTCAAGAAAACAGCAAAAGCGAACGAAAGCTGACGTTACATTGAGTGAGTAGAGTGTGAAACGTGGTCAAAAAACGTCAATTTTTGAAACGTTTCGATCTCGCGACTGCATTAATGTCTGCAGCTGAAATTTGCACCACTTATTAATTATTTGGTTGTGGTTCCCATTTGTTGTGTAAAAATTTCAGCCAAACACTGTTGATCTGCTCAACGGTGGACACATTGAAAAGTTTAAGCAACTAAAACAGAACAATTAAGGAGCAGATGACAGTAAAACAGAAGACGATGTGATTGCCAGAAGAAAACTTGAATTATGATAATGACGTATCCAGATGCTTAAAAATAAAAAAAACAGTGAAAATATAAATTTTTGGATAAAAGTACCGCTGTGCCTAAAAGCGTTAATATTTTTGGCTGAAATTCTAACACAATAAATGGGAAGCAAATGAGTATAAGTGGTGCAAATGTCAATTTCAGACATTAATGCAGTCGCGAGATCGAAGCGTTTTAAAAATTGACGTTTTTTCACCGTGTACTTGTGTTGCATTGATTATTCATACTGAGAATGTGAGTTGTTGCCACCTGGTCGTTGCTGCACGATGCAATCAAGGTGGCGTCGTGATGCACACGCACCATGCGCACCCACTCCGTGTGTCCCGTGTAAGTGCTCACGCAGAAGCCACTCTTCATCTCCCACACCTTGATCGTTTTGTCTCTACTCGAGCTGATCTGAAATTAAAAAAACAACAACGAACGTTTCGCCAATGAACGTTTGCACAATAGAAACAGACCGAAACAGCATATATAATAAAAGCTTGGCTTGCAACGCATTCATTGGGCATCAGTGTGACTAAGCAGAATGTCACATGCATCACAGTGTTTCAGTGGCCTGGACACCGTCTGATGACAACGCACTCATCCTATGCCCACAGCTCTTTTTCGCATGTTTTCGTTTTGTGATCACCGGAAAACGCACCAAATGATCGCCGCTCGGTGTGAATGTGACACTGGAGACATTGTGGTCGTGTCCGCGTAGTGTGCGCACGCATTCGTACGTGCCCGTGAAGTCCCAGACGCGTATGGACATGTCCGCACTGCACGACGCTGCAAACGTTCACCACACACAATCACGCATGATGACACAACAAAACGCAACGGCATGAAACAATAAAACGCAAAGCAATCACACACAAAACGTTATAAGTGTAATTGGTGAACAAACCGAGTAGTTTCCCAGTTGGATCAAACGCGACGTCTTGCACCGAGTCTGTGTGACCTTTCAACGTTCGCTCATAGTCGCCCGTTTCAAAATCCCACACCTGAAATCGTTGTTGCACAAATGTAATCAGTTTCTAATAGAGATGGCATCAAAAACATTTTCTGTTTTTTTCGAAAATAAAACCAGTAATTATTCCAAACACAAAAACCGGCATTTCAAAATTTGTTATAGCCAATTGTTCTATTTTGGTTGTATTTGGTATTTTGGTGTCGGCCCGGTTGCCCCCCCCCCCCCCAAAGAAGATTTAGTTTCAGCCAGCTTTATGCTAGAGGTGGCACGGAAAAGTTTTCGTAAATTTCCGTAATTTTACCAAACCTTTACCACTGAAATCTTGCTGAAAAAGTTGTGGGGCCATGAAGTTATCAATTTTTTTTAGTTGAACAAAAAAATCCGGATTTAAAAAAACAATTTTTCAAGTCCCCCAAACTCTAGTCACCACAACAGACTGCACTGTCTTCATAAAATAGGATGTCAGTGCGCAGCCCACAAAGCAAAAACTGATGATGACGGACTTGTAGGACGTTTAGATAATAGCAAATGTTTATAAAATGTTCAGCACAAGCGCGTGGCATCAACCTTGATCGTGGCATCTTCACTTGCGGATGCAATTAGCGTGTATACTGGATGGAAGAGCACCCTGGTCACGGGTGCCCTGTGTCCGGTGAGCGTGTATTTCTCCGGAGGCCTCGGAATCCACTCGGATGGTGATCGTTTGTCTCTCGTTGGTGCCCCATGAATGTACTCTTTCTCTGCTTCGGCCAATTTCGCCTCAAGCTCCATCACTTTTTTCTGCAGTCGAATCACGGACGTCCACTTCTTTTCCAATAGACCGTTGTACTTCTTGTCGCTGTCATCTGCACCCTAGAATGGCAGAAAACAAATGGTGAAATGAAATCCTTTAGAAACAACAGAATACAAAAGCAGCGAGCGACTGAAACAATTAACAACCATTGAAGCACGTTTTTCTTGCAGCTTGCTGTACTTACGATTGCAGCCTCTTGTTGAAAGACTTGCAACGTTTGAGCGTAGCCATTCGATTGGAGATAGTCGACGATCGATCGATTTCTGAAATTTCATAAAAAAAGTGACAACCAACAGAACTGTAACGTTCTTTTTATTTATACTGAAACATAACGGCTGCTGGTGCAATTCAGTTGTCATGCACGCCTAACAAAAATTAAAATTTTACTGTTCATTCCTTTCCCTATCCTTTCCCTGTAGTTTTGTTTTTGTATGAAATGACCCCCACTCTGTTCAATATTTAGCAGAACATCCACCAGAACAAATGTACTAATCTTCAGTTCATCTGTTCATCCATGCAAAAGCTTGCGCTTTCTGTGAAGCCGTAATTGTTATTTGCAATAATAATCATTTTATGTATTTGCTGACAGGCACACACACACACACACACACACACTTGTGCACATACGCCAGAAAGAGCACCGTAAGATGTCACGACGAAAAGACGGAAGATGGACAAAATGCATGTCAGACGCAATGAAACGCACACGAACGAGCATTCTCACAAACGAAACAGACACGTCACACATGAACATGCTTAGACAAGCCTGATCCCCCGCAATGTCGTGTCGTTCAAGAGAACGTTCAATACGTGCTGCTAAGCTGAGTGAACACAGCGGGCTTGCAATCAGACCACGTCCACGGCACAACCAAGAGCATCCATTGCAAATGAAATGCTCGCTGCAATGCTTTCTCACTCTCTGGAACAAACAACCGTCAGCAAGCCAGTGTTCATTTCATTCAATCCCACCCACAATGCAAAGACCATGCACACACTGTTTGCTGTTGCTTGCCATCTTCAAACGTGCATCGAAGCTTGAAAGCACAGAAACTCATTGGCTGGAATTTCAGACTTGTAGTCAACAGCTAATACGTCTTCACCATAATCGCAAGTAAAACAGATAATTCAAAAAAGTGGTGGCAACCAGAGTTTGAGGTTTCTTTTGTTTTCCGTGCACTAATCACACGAGCAACAACGCCAAGCTATCAGTATAAACTGACGCGGTGACGTACAATCATTGAAAAGTAAAACCTGAGACTGACCGCCAACGGTCATTCGCCAGGCGTGCACTGGCCATCGCTCAATAGCAACAATTGTACAAAGCGTCATTGAGTAAACAAACAAACAGTCAGCAAAGACACCACAACGATTAACGTTAGTCAACAATGCAACAGACTGTTTCGCATTCTTTCGAAAGACAATTTGTAACATCGAAAACATTTTGTCCACATTTTATAACGGTCGTTTGTTGCATAGCGTGTGGTGATGAGGTGACGATCTGGTTAGGAGGTGACTAATGGAAAATTAATGCCATTTGCGCTCCAATCCATCCCATTTTAGGGTCAGTCCGACCGTTCCAAAAACATGGCTCTGGAAAAAACTATGGTAATCTGGATACATAGTTGGAACAAAACTTCTGGTTGGATAGTTAGCAGATAACCGGAAAAGTTGAGGAAACCCCTTTGGAGTCCAAATGCCCACATCAAATCCAATATCGAGGCAAATATAAAAAACAATGGTTCAAAATTTGATCATTTTTTTAACCAACGTGACTCTACAAAAGTATCTTTAATGCTAAATGTAATATTATGAAAATTTTGACAAATTTAGGTACGTTCAGAATTACGTTCCTCTCTTGACCATTGCGGAAAACAGTATAACCAGGAAACTGCGTGAAATCTACTTTTGCAAAGGCGACTGACAAAAACAAGCCTGTTTTGTTTCGAACCGCAGACAAACCATCGAAAAGAAATCAAAAGATAAACCCCTCAAAAAACGATCGAAAAGAAGCAACCAGAAAATATGACAACTAACCATAAGAAGTTGCAGATCTTGAAACAAAAAACAAATCAGTCTGAAAACAAAAACAAACACTAAAGTGAGAAGCACAATCACAACGAGCTGTCTTGACTTCACTTCACTATCCACATAAATATTTTATTCGTATATTTGAAGCACGCCCCCGCCCCCCCCCCACCCCACCGATTCCGGAAACCCGAAGGTACGAAACTCCGGTGGGTTTGGGGAATGGACGGCTCATTAGCCCGTGAAACCAATACCACGCCACGCAGCGAATCTAGGGTTGGCACAGGAAAAAAACGGTTTCTTTTCCGTTTTAAAACCTTTTTTTTCAGTTTTTTCCTGAAAAAACAAAAAACCGGTTTTTACCTTAAAAATTTTCAAACTTCGTGGTGAAAAATCACAATTCTTCGTTTGATTGATAAAATGTAAAAATATATTTGTGAAAAAACGGTGCAGTGAACTGTGTTGAACTGAACTGGTGAAGCATCATTTTGCAGAAGCTTTTGTGTCAAGGGCCAAGTAAAATGCAATGAAGACAAGATGACTGCTGAACTAAGTGCAGATGCAGACTGACTGACGACGTTGTCGATTTGAAACGGTAACTGATGAAATGTTATTTTTCAAACGCCATCCGCTACCGGTTTCACTTTGCAGTTCTGAAAATCTCGCCCACTAATCGGGGTCAGCTATCCGGTCTCCTTGCAACCGTCCCTCCCCCGCTTCCCACACCTACATGGTTGCTGCCCAGTCGCTTTCAATTTATTGAACGTGCTGCTCTGGAAACCAATAAAAGCGAAATTGATTGGATTTGAAACAAAAAATTGGGTAGCATTAAGTAGCAAAAAAGTAGCAAACTGGGTGCGTTGTATCCCCGAAAACAGCATTTTACGCTGCTCAAAAAACACCAGTTTTGATTATTTCCTATTTTGAGTTCAAGGTGCCGAGTTTTGGAAAGTTTAGGAGCTGAGAAACGTTTAGTTTTTTTCGGTTTTAAAACGGTTTTAAAACGGAAAAGAAACCGGTTTTTTTCTGGCAATATAAAAAACCGTTTTTTACCAACCCTAAGCGAATCCAAAAGTTTTTGCTGAAAACAGAGTAGTTATTTGCGTAGAGAGCTACACTGGCGGCAGTTTGTCATCCTCCGTGGGGATGGAACCCGTCACCTTCTGGGTTGAAGGCAAGAGCGTGCTAACTACGGAGCCATGGAGGAAATTGGAACTGGCAAAATTGTCTTTCCTTTAGATCAAAATGTCAATCGGAAAATGCCTCAACAGTCAGGACTGTTTTATGATAATTGCATGTGTGCTTGTGTGCGTGAATTATTATGCCATAAATCTTGTAGCTGTTCAAAAAAGTATATGCCACCAAACGATCAATGGATTTATGAGCGTCATTTTGTGAGAAACCGACCGAAATTTTTTATAAGAATCCTAATAATGGCACCTATTTTTTAAACTACGCTGTAATTTCAGTTAGGTATTATCAATTTTGGGTTCTGCGACTCAATGCGTTCGCAGACGTAGGAAGGAAACTAGTTTCAAGCTTTATGTGGCAAAAATAGCCCAAGTGACCCGGCTTTATTTAGGCGATTCGGATCACTTTACCAATTTTGAATTCCAGCGTCACGTGTGCAACTAAAACCTCTATACGCGCATTGAGACTCGGAACCAAAATAAAAGATAATAATGAATTTACAGTTTGTTTGTTTAAACCTGTCACTTTTGTCGTCGCAGAATACAGAGGTCGCGAAGGAAGAACGAACGGAATGGAGTTGCAAGAAAACATATTTAGCCACAAATGCGATGGTTGATTTCAACCAAATCCGATACATACGGTCTTCTTACTGTAATTTAAAGTTTTGCATGCTCTGTATATAGTAATAAAGTAACAGGTTAAAACGAACATGCTGCACAACCATTTCTACAGTAATTGTCATGAGTTTGCAGAATGATTTTTATGAATGGTTCATAGTTGTTTCAACCCCCGCGCCCGCCCCTCTAACATTTTCAAATCTTCTTTCTACTTTGTGTTTATTTCCCAGTGACCGATTCTACAGGGTGATCCAAAAAACCACACGATAATAATCGGCTCTAGCTCTCCAACGCGTGGGTGGTTTGGACTGAAATTGGCCGAAAAGATGAACTGGCCGAACTCCCGGATGAAAACCTGGACGACGATGACGATGTGTACCCGGAATCATGAATTGAAAATTGTACTTTTCTTATTCTTAATAAAGTTGCTGATTTTCCAAGCTACAAACGACGGATTGCCATGAAATTTTAACATAAAAATAAAAAGCTTTATGTGATGTTTGGTTAAAGTTTCAGCCCAAACAATTCACCCGTTGGTGAACAAGGGCCAATTCTTATTGTGTGGTTTTTTTGGATTACTCTGTACTTTACCGAAAACCCACAAAAAAGTAAAAGCAAAGCAAGAACATAATGTGTGGAGAAAAAAGCAAAAAACTTACAATTCGTCGCGTTGTCGTTGAGAAAGAACCATTTTGACGAAATAGACCAATAGACGTTACGTTATCGTGTGCGTGTTGGCTTGGCTGGCAGCAAGTTGTATTGTGAAATACGTGTGATCATCTAACTAATCAGCAAAACAAACGCATTTGCGCTGCGACTGAAAAAATAAATGAATTCGATTTGACAATTTTGAAGAGGCAAACCGTCAGCAGTACTGAAGGAAGACCAGTAGCGAAAGTGCGGGGGGGAGGTAGGGTTGTTAAAAAAAACAAAAATCGTCATTTTTGTTTTTTTTTTAAAAAAAAAAATTTTTTTTTAAAAAAAAAAATTTCAAAAATCAAAGTTGTGCTAAATCAATCAGGGAGTCCGAAGAACCACATATGATATGCAAGCGCCTCCCGAATGACTCCCATATGACGGAACTTTGCAGATTTTGTTTTGGTGACCTCAATTACCCCTTTTCCAAACCGTCACCATGCCTCTTCTTGTGTTTTGACCTCTAAAACGTCACTAATTGTCCCCAGCTAAACTAATGCTAAAGTGAAGACAAACATACCGCCTTGAAATTCGATCAATTCTTCTGATGGTGTCGCGACGACACGACACGAAGCAGCAACCAGACAACGTAGCGCTTGCAAACGGAGCAGCGAGCACAATCGGACGCTTTGCGAGGCGAATCGTCACCTTATCTGCATCGGAAATGGTAGGCCAAGCTTTGGGACGCTCAAAAACTTCATCGCAGATGTTGTCGAAGCGTAAAATCAGTCGGTAAAACGGTCCAAAATCGACTGCTAAAGGTTTTACGAGGTATAATCAAAGAAAATTTTTGTTGAACTTTCGAAAAATTGTGCCAAAATTGAGGTTTTCAGAGCATATTAGAGGAAAATTTTTCGAATTTTTTTAAAAAAAAAAAAATCGGCATTTTTGTTTTTTTTTAATCACTTTTTTTTAAAAAAAAAAAATTTTCATTTTTGTTTAACAACCCTAGGGGGAGGTGCGATCCCGCCCGTGTTTTCTCCGTAATGCATCATTATTAAAACAGGTGCATGTGCAGTGGCGGTGGCCCCTGCCTAGGGTTGTTAAACAAAAATGAAAATTTTTTTTTAAAAAAAGTGATTAAAAAAACAAAAATGCCGATTTTTTTTAATTCGAAAAATTTTCCTCTAATATGCTCTGAAAACCTCAATTTTGGCAAAATTTTTCGAAAGTTCAACAAAAATTTTCTTTGATGATACCTCGTAAAACCTTTAGCAGTCGATTTTCGGCCGTTTTACCGACTGATTTTTGGCTACGACAACATCTGCGATGAAGTTTTTGAGCGTCCCAAAGCTTGGCCTACCATTTCCGATGCAGATAAGGTGACGATTCGCCTCGCAGAGCGTCCGATTGTGCTCGCTGCTCCGTTTGCAAGCGCTACGTTGTCTGGTTGCTTGCTGCTTCGTGTCGTGTCGTCGCGACACCATCAGAAGAATTGATCGAATTTCAAGGCGGTATGTTTGTCTTCACTTCAGCATTAGTTTAGCTGGGGACAATTAGCAGTACCGTGGGCGAGGGGGGGGGGTGGGGGGGGGGGGCGTACACCCCCCAGAGCACCAGAGACCGTCGGGTGAGGGGGGTGGGGGGCACCGTGCCACCCCCCCTAAAACCGGGCACCCCCCATCGGACCCCCCCCTCGAAAATTTGGCCGACACCCCCCCCACCATAGTTGTTCCAGAGCCGAGGGGTTGGGGGGGGGCCGATATAGATAGCTGGAGCAAATTTTCCAGATAGATAGATAGCTGGAAAATTTTGGGGGGGGCCGCGGGGGGGGCATGTGACTTTGGGGGGGGGCGGTCAAAATTTTGAAATTTGAAAGATAGAAATCTAAAACGCTAAAAAACTATAAAAACAACAAAATAATGCTAAAAATACACTAAAAATCAAGTATAAACGCGTATTTTACCTAAAATTGGCGAAAATTTGGTCAAAAATTGACTCATTTCATGTCTTCG
The DNA here is from genome assembly GCA_030248135.1 of Theristus sp. LFF4_11. Lineage (NCBI taxonomy): Eukaryota > Metazoa > Nematoda > Chromadorea > Monhysterida > Xyalidae > Theristus > Theristus sp. LFF4_11. The sequence goes on from JASANC010005290.1 coordinate 13,136, forward strand.
AAGACAAAAATTTTCAGATCGATAGCTGGCTGAGAAATTTTTTTGGATAGATAATAGCTGAGCCGAAAAAACCTGTTTGATAGAGATAGATTCGAGAGTTTTGGGGGGGGCCGGCGGCCCCCCCAGGCCCCCCCCCCCTAGAACAACTACGCCCCCCACACCCCCCCCCCCCAAAAATTTTCCGTACACCCTAAAATTTTTTTCGAAAATCATGATTTTTTGTCTATAAAGTCCATAATATAAGCTGAATATATGATAACTTGACCATCTTCATTGTAATTTCAACGATTTTGCAGCAAATTTTAGCTTTTTTCCTACAAAATTTAAGCCAAAAATTATCTTGCGGGGGGGGGGGGGGTGGACCCCCCCCCACAGAAAATTTTGAAAAAATGCACCCCCCCCATGGGACGGGCATTGATAAAACTACAGACCCGCACCCGACCCGACCCGATAAAAATTGTGTGATAAAACTACAGACCCGATGTCGGGTCTGGTCTGGACCAGAAAAGCGTTGATAAAACTACAGACCCGATGTTTTTGAAAAAGTGCTCAAAATTTGAAAAAAATTCAAAAAAATAAAATTGGCCCAAAATCGGCCAAAATTAACGTAATTGGCTGGAAACAGGTTGCAAATATGAAAAAAAGTTTTTTCTTGGCGGGAAATTCAAATATTGAATCAAAACGTGTTTGGTCACGTTCAGTTTTGTTTGCTTCACGCGGCTGATGTTACAAGTTCCATGTATGAGGGTGTAGCTCTGCGAGTAACAAACAATTCACGGCAGTTCTGGGCTCTTATTGACTGCACATGTTATCGATTTCCCGACGTGCATGAGCGTCGAATGTAGACTCAGGATTTCTTGGATTTCACATAATCACTATTGTTGGCTGCATAGCCTCATGCGGCTGATGTTACACGTTTCGTATATGATAGAGTGTGGCTATGCGAGCAACAACAGTTTAAAGTCCATAGAGGTTAGTTGTCCACAATTGTTGTTAAGTTTTTTTGTCATTAAACCTTTTGACATTTTGCACAAAAAGCGATAATCGCAATCCACATACACCAATGCACAGCAAAAGCCCTGCACAGTACAGCATTGTCGTGTTGTTGCTCGCATAGCCACACTCTATCATATACAAAACCTGTAACATCAGCCGCATGCAGCAACAATAATGAACGCGTAAATCCAGGAAAAGCTGATTCGATATTCGACGCCCATGCACGTTGGGAAATCGATAACATGAGCAGCCAATAAGAGCCCAGAACTGCCGAGTATTTTTTGTTACTCGCAGAGCCACACCCTCATATATGGAACTTGTAACATCAGCCGCGTGAAGCAAACAAATTGACCGTGACCAGGCACGTTTTGATTCAATCTTTGAATTTCCCGCCAAGCAAAAACATTTTTTACATTTGCAACCTGTTTCCAGCCAATAAGGTTTATTTAGACCGATTTTAGGCCAATTCTATTTTTTTGAATTTTTTTCAAATTTTGAGTATTTTTTCAAAAACATCGGATCTGTAGTTTTATCAATGCTTTTCTGGTCTAGACCAGACCCGACATCGGGTCTGTAGTTTTATCACACAATTTTTATCGGGTCGGGTCGGGTGCGGGTCTGTAGTTTTATCAATGCCCCCATGGGACCCCCATGGGGGGTCCCACGTTACCATAGGTTGGACCCCCCCCCCCTCACTTTTTGGTCGGCACCCCCCCCCCCACGGCACCATACCCCCCCTTCGAAAATTGTTTTGGGCCCACGGTACTGACAATTAGTGACGTTTTGGAGGTCAAAACACAAGAAGAGGCATGGTGACGGTTTGGAAAAGGGGTAATTGAGGTCACCAAAACAAAATCTGCAAAGTTCCGCCATACGGGAGTCATTCGGGAGGCGCTTGCATATCATTCATATGTGGTTCTTCGGACTCCCTGATTGATTTAGCACAACTTTGATTTTTGAATTTTTTTTTAAAATTAAAAAAATGACGATTTTTGTTTTTTTAACAACCCTACCCCTGCCCTTTAACACAGGAAAGAAAAAAATGCAAAAACTAAATTGAACATTTTCACCTTATCAAAAAGGCTTGGCTTAGGATTAGGATTAGGTTTAGGATTAGGAACCTACAACGATTCATTGCAAGCAGTACCGTGGGCCCAAACAAATTTTCGAAGGGGGGGGGGTATGGTGCCGGGGGGGGGGGGTGCCGACCAAAAAGTGAGGGGGGGTCCAACCTATGGTAACGTGGGACCCCCCCCCCAGGGGGGTCCCATGGGGGGGTGCATTTTTTCAAAATTTTCTGTGGGGGGGGGGTCCACCCCCCCACCCCCCATGATAATTTTTCGCTTAAATTTTGAAGGAAAAACGCTAAATTTTGCTGCAAAATCGTTGAAATTACAATGAAGATGGTCAAGTTATCATATATTCAGCCTATATTATGGACTTTATAGACAAAAAATCATGATTTTCGAAAAAAAAAATTAGGGTGTACGGAAAATTTTGGGGGGGGGTCTCCGCCAGACAAAATTTCATGGGGGGTGTGGGGGGTGTCGGCCAAATTTGCGAGGGGGGGGGGCCGATGGGGGGGGGGTGCCCGGTGGTAGGGGGGGGTGGCACGGTGCCCCCCCACCCCCCCCCCCCACCCGCCGGCCTCTGGTGCTCTGGGGGGGTGAACGCCCCCCCCCCACCCCCCCTCGCCCACGGTACTGATATTTGCAAGCAACCTCTGATCAGAAATCAAAAAAATCACTTTTAAGTATGTATACAAGCCTTTTTTATAAGGTGAAAATGATCAATTTAGTTTTCTTGCATTTTTTTCTTTCCTGTGTTAAAGGGCAGGGGCTACCGCCACTGCACATGCACCTGTTTTAATAATGATGCATTACGTGTATACAAATCGTTTTCTCGCGGAGGGGGGTTAGGGTTGTTAAAAAAAAACAAAAATCGTCATTTTTGTTGTTTTTAAATAAATTTCAAAAATTAAAGTTGTGCTAAATCAATCAGGGAGTCCGAAGAACCACATATGATATGCAATGCAAGCGCCTCCCGAATGACTCCCGTATGGAGGAACTTTGCAGATTTTGTTTTGATGACCTCAATTACCCCTTTTCCAAACCTTCACCATTCCTCTTCTTGTGTTTTGACCCCCAAAACGTCACTAATTGTCCCCAGCTAAGCTAATGCTAAAGTGAAGACAAACATACCGCCTTGAAATTCGATCAATTCTTCCGATGGTGTCGCGAGTCTGTGGCCAGTTCCATAAAAGTGAACAGTTGAACAGTTGAAATTCACTGTTCAAAACACTGTTCACTATTCACGTTTTACTGTTCACTTTTCACTGTCACCACGCTATTCACTTTTATAGAACCAGTTTTTTCGCTGAACAGTGAAAAGGTGAATAAAAATGTTCAACTATTCAACTGTTTTTAACGTTGTTTAAACGTTGGACATTGTTTAAACGGGCCTAATTCAAATCCTAATCCTAAAACCTAATCCTCAGCCTAACTTGATCCTAACCTAATCCTAACCTAAGCCAAGCCTTTTCGGAAAGGAAGATGTCAGAACAATTGCGTTTTGAACAAGTTTTTGTTGAGGCCGGAGCGTGTGCAGGCGCGCTAATGGATCATGAGCATGAGCATGCCGATGCCCGTGCGCGTGCGTTTTAAAAAAGAAGCGCCAGGTCAATTTTTATGTTAGGGGCTTTGAAATTTTGGTTGGCCTGTCGTACTAAATCAAAGCACTGATGTTGGTAGACGTTGCCTAAACAAGCCTAAACCAAAACCTAATCCTAAAGCGGCTGCCCTTCTTTTCTAAAATCCGCTTCAGGTAAAACACGCGCGTTGTCGGACATTGCTAAAACGGACTTGTTTCAAATCTTAATGCTTTGCCTACATTACTAAACCAAAGCCAAGTTTACAGTCTGTTTTGTTGTTTAGTTCGGTTTCAATGAAGTCGTTGTAGGTTCCTAATCCTAAGCCCAATCCTAATCCTAATGAAGTCGTTGTAGGTTCCTAATCCTAAACCTAATCCTAATCCTAAGTGAAGCCTTTTTAACAAAGTGAAAGTGCCTTGATTGACAGCTTTGTTGAAGGGGTGAAACATTGGGATCAGGGATCAGCTCCAGCTCCGGTTTAGCTTTGTAGTTTTACGAATCTTAATCCTAAAGCCTAATCCTAAGCCAAACCAATTCCTAACCTAATCCTAACCTAAGCCAAGCCTTTTCAAGAAGGTAGATGTCAGAACAATTGCGTTTTGAACAAGTTTTTGTTGGGGCCGGAGCGTGTGCAGGCGCGCTAGTGGATCATGAGCATGAGCATGCGGTCCAGTGACACCCCCCCAGCAGTACCGTGGGCGAGGGGGGGGGTGGGGGGGTACACCCCCCCCAGAGCACCAGAGACCGGCGGGTGGGGGGGGGTGGGGGGGGCACCGTGCCACCCCCCTAAAACCGGGCACCCCCCCTAGGGTTAGGGGCTTTGAAAAAAAAAATTTTTTTTTTCGTTTTTTTTTTAAAAAAAAATTTGGATTTTTTTTTTAAACTTAAAAAAAAAATTTGAAAAATTTTTCTTCTACTTTGCTCTGAAAATTCGATTTATGGCATAATTTTTTGAAAGTTCAAACCAAATTTTCTTCCCAACTTCTTTGTGTGCTTAGGTACATGTCATTATTTGGTCATTTTGACCGACGTACTCCATGTTTTTCGATTTGGATGACTTCTAGAGTCAATTTTTAGCGTTGAAATGACTTAACTGAATTGAGATATCGTTTCAGAAATCGTTTTCTTGCAACTTAGAACATGTTTTTTCAGTCGGTAGGCCATGAGATGAACATGATATCTTGTTGATTGGCGTACGTTATAGGTCTACAATGGAGTTGTGCGATATATTGTCAAACAATTGGAGCGGGGATGTTGGTTAATACCACATCACACGACCGTTTTTCAGATACCCGATAACATGGCCACATGTTAAAACTTGCGTGCTGAGCTAAACTAACGTGTTAAACTTGCGTCTGTCAGTTGCCCGCAACGTGATCGCGAAATCATGGTACGTGTTTTCGATACGATGATTTGAAGAGTGGGCTCTCGCCATGTGGCAGATAGCATAGCTGGTTGAACCTGAAAGTAAGTGTCTTGGGGGGGGCCGATGGAGCAATACGTAACTGAACGAAGT
>JASANC010005291.1:0-39621 GCA_030248135.1 Theristus sp. LFF4_11
TCTCTGCTGTTCTGATTATATTTGGCTTGGTTTGCCAACCAATCCAATTAATTGAAAAAGTCGACAGGACAGTGTTGATTGAACTAATGATACAGACCAGCTGCTTGCTTTTTGGTTTCGTTAAGGATAAACGCAGAAGAACCAACCAAGATAAATGTCCCCTGCTGTGTTCAGCATTGCCAAAATGCCGGCCGATTCACCAATTACCGGAGCTTCGTCGTCCACCGCAACGCTGCCGTCGCGGCCTTTCCTGAAATGTGTTGAGTTAAAAATGAAAAATCAACTAAAAATTCTACTTAATGTTGATGAAAAGAATTTTCGACTCAAAAGAGACAAAGCTAGTATCTGTGAACAACAATTGATTTTACCGTTTTAGTGACACCTTGTGCCACTTGCCGTCGTTGATTGTCAGCGTGCTCGCGATTTCAGCCGGACCGCCGCCCAATTCGTATCTGGTTTTGTGAAAAAGGTCAGTTTTCCAGCCAATGTACAGTTGATGGATGCATTCTGTTAGGCAAACTCCGCCCCCCCCAACGCATGCATTCTGTGCAGGCATTGTTGTGGAGGTGGAGTATGTTTGGACAGAATGCATGCATTAAGAGACCGTCCGGAACCAGGTGTAACATTTTGGTAATGAGTGTCCCTGATGAAAAATAGATTTTGCTCAAATTTGATATGGAGCTACCCCTAGATCCCACTAAGAAAAATCCGCATCGATTTTGCCGAGAAAGCCTTCTGGTGTGGCGCTACAGGGCTCAAAGTAGGGTAGGTCGAGAAAAAAATGCATTTTTTGCGTCGCGCGAAATATGACCTTCTAGCACAACACAGAAACGTTGTTGCATATTAGTGCTAATATGAAAAATGTAGTATTTTGCAAGGGCTTTCACGTGGTGTATTTATTTTTTTTGAAGCGCATAATATAACATTCTTACAAACAAAATTGTCAAAAAAAATTAAAAAAAAATTTTGCCAAAAACTTGGTTTTTTGCGTTTTATGTTTTAAAACTTTGTTTGACCAGAAAACTTTTTTACCATCGCATTCGACGTAAAAAACTGGCCTAGAAAAGTTGTTTAAGAGCAAAAAGTAGCTTGAGGGCAATTTTTTATTTCAAATCCAAAATTATCATTGTTTTGAGTCATGCTCGTGGCTTCTTCAAATAGTCTCTTGTAACGTGCTAAGATCACATTTTCACACCCAGATGCCAATATGAAAAATGTAGTATTTTGCAAGGGCTTTCATGTGATGTATTTATTTTTTTTGGAGCGCATAATATAACATGCTTACAAACGAAACTGTCAAAAAAATTGAATTTTTTTTGCTAAAAACTTGGTTTTAAGCGTTTTATGCTTTAAAACTTTGTTTGACCAGAAAACTTTTTTTACCATCGCATTCGCCGTAAAAAACTGGTCTAGAAAAGTTGTTTAAGAGCAAAAAGTAGTTTGAGGGCAATTTTTTATTTCAAATCCAAAATTATCATCGTTTTGAGTCATGCTCGTGGCTTCTTCAAATAGTCTCTTGTAACGTGCTAAGATCACATTTTCACACCCAGATGACAATATGAAAAATGTAGTATTTTGCAAGGGCTTTCATGTGATGTATTTATTTTTTTTGGAGCGCATAATATAACATGCTTACAAACGAAACTGTCAAAAAAATTGAATTTTTTTTGCCAAAAAACTTGGTTTTAAGCGTTTTATGCTTCAAAACTTTGTTTGACCAGAAAACTTTTCTTACAATCGTATTCTCCGTGAAAAACTGGTCTAGAAAAGTTGTTTAAGAGCAAAAAGTAGTTTGAGGAAATTTTTTTATTTCAAATCGAAAATTATTACGTTTTAAGTCATGCTCGTGGCTTCTTCAAAAAAGTCTCTTGTAACTTGCTAAGATCACATTTTCACACCCAGATGGCAATATGAAAAATGTAGTATTTTGCAAGGGCTTTCATGATATGTATTTATTTTTTCTTTTAAGCGCATAATATAACATGCTTACAAACGAAACTGTCAAAAAAAACTTGAAATTTTTTGTTGATAAAATATTGGTTTTTAGCACATAGTATGACACTGTTAAAAACAAAAAAATGGGTAAAAATTGATAATTTTACTATTCTGTCCTCGTAAAAACTGGTTTAGAAGAGTTGTTTAAGAGCAAAATTAGTTCGATGCAAAGTTTTTATTTTGAATCAACAATTTGTCATCGTTTTGAGCCATTTTCGTGGTTTTTTCAAAAAAGTTTTGTGACGTGCCAAGATAACATTTTCAGGCCAGATATCAATACAAAATTTGTAGCATTTTAAAAGGGATTTCATGCGGATTAGATGGCTCTTACTTTTACCAAGCAAACGGTGGGTTCGGCATAAACTAAAATAGGCAAAAAAACTCATGTTCTTTACTTTGAAAAAAACCAAAGTGTAACCAAATTTAATGATGTGTCAAATCAGGTTTCAACTGAATAAAAAAAATATTGTTTTGAACAAAATAGTTTTAGAAATAATACTAAAACAGAACTATCAGTTGCTGTCACAAAAACCACTATTGTATCCTGTATCCCTTGTTGTGTTTAGAGAGTCATTTTTCCCGTGATGTTTCAGCAGCATTTTTTTTCTTTTTCTCGAGTTTGTCTTGCAGACGTTTTTGTTCGGCTTCTTGACGTTTCTTCACTTGTTCCTCTGCACGCCTTTTCCGTTCATTTTTCATATTGCCATCTGGGTGTGAAAATGTGATCTTAGCAAGTTACAAGAGACTTTTTGAAGAAGCCACGAGCATGACTTAAAACGTAATAATTTTCGATTTGAAATAAAAAAATTTCCTCAAACTACTTTTTGCTCTTAAACAACTTTTCTAGACCAGTTTTTCACGGCAAATACGATCGGAAAAAAAGTTTTCTGGTCAAACAAAGTTTTGAAGCATAAAACGCTTAAAACCAAGTTTTTGGCAAAAAAATTCAATTTTTTTGACAGTTTCGTTTGTAAGCATGTTATATTATGCGCTCCAAAGAAAAAATAAATACATCACATGAAAGCCCTTGCAAAATACTACATTTTTCATATTGTCATCTGGGTGTGAAAATGTGATCTTAGCACGTTACAAGAGACTATTTGAAGAAGCCACGAGCATGACTCAAAACGATGATAATTTTGGATTTGAAATAAAAAATTGCCCTCAAACTACTTTTTGCTCTTAAACAACTATTCTAGACCAGTTTTTTACGGCGAATGCGATGGTAAAAAAAGTTTTCTGGTCAAACAAAGTTTTAAAGCATAAAACGCTTAAAACCAAGTTTTTGGCAAAAAAAATTCAATTTTTTTGACAGTTTCGTTTGTAAGCATGTTATATTATGCGCTTCAAAGAAAAAATAAATACATCACATGAAAGTCCTTGCAAAATACTACATTTTTCATATTGGCATCTGGGTGTGAAAATGTGATCTTAGCACGTTACAAGAGACTATTTGAAGAAGCCACGAGCATGACTCAAAACAATGATAATTTTGGATTTGAAATAAAAAATTGCCCTCAAACTACTTTTTGTTCTTAAACAACTTTTCTAGACCAGTTTTTTACGGCGAATGCGATGGTGAAAAAAGTTTTCTGGTCAAACAAAGTTTTAAAACATAAAACGCAAAAAACCAAGTTTTTGGCTGAAATTTTTTTATATTAATTAGCACGTGTGCGCAACCAACTTTGTGGTCCCACCAAGTTGTATATTTTATATCGATTGACTGTATTGACTCATCTTACCGGAAGAACAGTCTGCCGTGCCGCAGGTATACAGACAGATAATCGTCATCTGCACCATTTACGTCTTCTGGTTGACCATGCCATAGAATCAATCCATCACTGGCGGTAGTTTTGATGCGGAATTCAAGCGTTTCTGCAAGTTCTGAACTGAGATGCGGCTGGAGGCTTTCTTCCAAAGAAATGTACGATTTGCCACCCTTGAAGCGAATTGCTCCATGTTTGACGTATTCTGAAAACAGGGCAAATTGGTGGCTTTTGTCTAACATCAATGAAGTTGCAGAAACTTAACTAATTGTTGTTTATTATCTATATCTCCGGTCGGTAAAACTGATGCACTGACTGGCTGCATTGAGCTGGTTGGAACAATCAAGGAGCTCAACTCAACAGCAGTCAATCATGATGGTTTGTCTCACATAACTTTCAGTTTAAAAAAACACGAACCTCGTTCACACTTATCACCATGAAACGGGAATCGGCAGTCGCAATAGAAGTCATCCTTGATGACCGTGCAGACGCCAGCGTTCATGCATGGTTTACTCTCGCAAGGACCCTGGACGCTGGAAGTCGCGTCTGACGTTGCTGCCGATGAAGGTGTCGTTGCGTTGAACGCGTGCAGCTCGCATGGGGCGACGTTAGCCGATTCTTGGCGATCGTGGATCAGGTGGTAGTCGTGGCCGTTCACGTGTACCTACAGTAGATGAAAGTATTTGGTTTTTGAATGCACTCATCAGCTGAACATGGTTGACTTGGTAATGGTATGCGTATCTGCATTAATGGCGGCAATGAATGACAACTAAAAGGGTGCTTACTTCAAATGCAAACAAACAGTCAATCCCCAGAAAACCGGAACCTTATAACCGATGCAGCCAATGAACGACGGAACATCAAGCGCCGGTGGCAAGCGCATGCCCGGCCAGACTCCGCCCAGCATCAGCGGCGTGTTCACGACGAGCGAATGTTGTTTATCGCCATTTCCACCGTCTAAATCCAGCGGTCGAGCGATTGACTCGCCGCCAACAATCAATTTTATGGACGTCTCATCTTTTCCGATCTCCACTTCGTTCCACGATTTGATCGCCGCAAAGCCGGGATGCTCGATTTGTTGCACGCCTGAAAAAACCAAACGCAAAAATATATTACTTTCCTTAAAGCGTTCATTTCAAGTGGTTAAAAAACAAATTATGATAAAAGGCACGAAAGTGAACCTGGTCTGGACTAAGCAAGCCTCTCACCGGCTCCTTCATCGTAGACAAGCACGAAATGGCCGCGCTCTAGTTTCAGTCCAATGAAGTCGCCGTGGCCCGGTCGCGCGCCGCCTTGCGCCGCGTAAAAGACGAGCGCATCTTCGCTGCTTTCCGGCTTTACGCCCAGTTTTATCTGTTTTTTATTGATTTGTAAAAAAGAACTTGTAAAAATTCAATCTAAAACTCGTTTTTGATTAAAAAAACAATTTCAACAGAACACCGAAAATCAATAAAATTTTATGTACCGCCGCATGGGTGAGCACCCGCGTACGCAACGGCACTGCTATGAACGAGTGTTTGCCGCTGAATCGGGGACTTCCAAGGAAATGCTGCTCATACTGACATCGATCACCAGTGGCCGATAACGGACACAAACAGAATGGGCCGGTCTGTTCCTCGAGGCACATGCCGTCTATACACATGTGTCCTAAAAGACTTGTCAAAATCAACAAAGCTATGAAACTTCATCAAAGCTTGGGAAACAACTATACGTATGCAGTAATCAACCATCTTACAGTCGGCTTAAAAAGCGGCACTTATTTTAGTTATCTAGCTGGTCGAAACAGCAAGAAATCCATACTTTTAAGCAAAAGTATATCAACTGCTTTTAAAGAAAAACAACCTGATTGTTGACACCGCTCGCCAGGTCGCTCGCACTGTGGGCCATTGTAGCCGTTCTTACAGATACATTCGTAGCCGACGTTGTTATGCGCCGCAACGCAGTTGCCGTCGTTTAAGCACGGATATGGATGGCAAGTGTCCGCCGTGAAAATGTTTCGATCGTTTATACGGTCTAGACCAAGGTCGATCGGAATGTCTGAGACAGTGTACGCGCCGATTAAACCTAAAAAATGAATACAGTGGTTTTTATGTGGGTTTATGGTCTTTTTTATTCTTTCAAAAACAAAACAAAATAATAAGCGATAAGATTTAGAAAATTTTAAATCATTTCACCTGAATAGCCAACGGCATTTCTCCAGCCGGTTAGCCGTTTGAACTCTTTCACTTGCTCTTTTGTTTCTAGACCACCAAGATAGACGGACGGTGCTAATGACAGGTGAATTTCGGAGCCTTGAGATATTCCAGTCTCAGCCGTCATGTCGTTGTTTACGATTAGCTTGCCTAGATGAAATGTTGTCACAAGCATTATTGACTGAAACGACAACCAATAATGGGTTTGTATCACTCGTGTCTCCGACTCCGACAGAAAAACTGTTGACCAACTCAACCAAACCCAATATCAGTCAAAATGCATATCAACACTTACCCCGATTCTCAAACCGTCCTATTTCTACAACGTTCCATTCGTTCAGCATGACTTTCTGTTTGGACGTTAGTTCGACGGGTCCGGTGCCGAGGTCGAATTTATACTTGACGCGCCCCTTGTCCAACATCACCGCCACGTATTCGTCGCCGTTTACGCTTGACCACAGTAACCCTGCAAAAAACGACATCTTGTTTTATGAATATACAAATATACACAAAAAAGTCCAGTTCACAAAGTGGTGGCTGCAATAAAATTCAGATACGGACGATTGCTTGTGGAATGTCGTCGTTAAATATAACAACGCTGAAAATTCAATTTTCTTACCGTCGCGTACGGTCGGCTTGAAGATGAATTCAATGTTGAACTCTAGTTCCGCTTCACGCGGCAACGGCGGTAACTCGAGATAGCCGTTGCCATACATCGCTGCGACGTAGTCTGACAAGAGAACGCTAGTATTAGTTGCGAACAACAGTCAAACAGTAGGTGAAAATTCTTGAAGCCAAAGAAAATCAAGCCACAGAAAATCCTTAAACCGACCTCCGACATCAAGCGTAACATTCATGTATGCTGAGATGCCGCCATCGGCGGTGCCCGCACTGCACGTGTAGACGCCAGCATCTTGACGCTGCAGGTCGTCGATCACCAGATTGCCAGTTGCTTTGTCCTGTGACAACGAGCAAAACATTAATATTTTTTGATAAATAGTAGAATAAAATAATTCTAAAATAAAATAAGCATATAAATTAAAAAATAACTTTTTTCTACCTGTATCGCAGTTTTTGGCATCGGCGACGCGTCCGCTCGACTCCAAGAGACCTTTGTTGCTCCGTCCACCGGACAACGAAGAACGGCCTGGAAAAAGATACAAAACGCTGGCAATTTCTTTTCAAATTTAAATTTTCAAATTTGGAAACTGGTCGGGGGGTGGGGGTTTATTGGTGGGGGGGGATTAATGGTGGGGGGGGGGGTTTAATGGGGGTAATACGGTATCCCGTGTTTGTTTTGGATTAAAAAATTAAAATAAATTTCAACAGACCGAAAAACAAGAAAAGCCATTTTATACTCACCCGCCCACCAGCGACCGGAATCGGAATGCCTCCTGAAAACAATGGTAAAATTCTGATGAATTAAATTATAAAACTAAATGGCTGTGAAGTTGTTTTATCTTTGCTTTTGGGTCTACGACTCAGTGCACGCACGCACAGAGAGGTAAGCAACTTCTTCCTTGACGCGGAATGTCAAAATTGGTTTACTGACTTAATCGTCTCTCAGAGATTGTTTTCGCTGGAAGTTTTTACGCTTCTTTAGTGAGCTGAAATAGAACGGAAGACAAGAAAAACAATGAACAAACAAAGCGTACTTGACCAACGGCACACCCTTCACCTTGGACGTTTGCAGCAAAACGTGCACACAATGATTAAAATCGTTAAAATACTTTGCAAAGTGTGTGCACTTTTCACAACGGACCTTGACTCAATTTTAGTTTTAGTATTTCCCAGAACCGTAGCTTCTTTGACACATGACGTTTTCTTGTTCAAGCAACATTTCGTTACACATTCATTATTTGAAATCGCCATCGGACAGAAGACATACACACTGGTTTTTATATTTAACGCCACATCCAAAAGACAAATGTGCTGTTTCTGAACTAAAGACAATGTGAAACGAAAACACAGAACAACGTGTCACATTGGACCCTCTAACGCATCTCTAGTAATTTTGAAGTCATATCACTCTATGCCGCTGAAAAAAAAACACAGGAAAAAACAATAAAAGAAATAAAAAGCATAGCAATGTAACAAAAATTGCATCTAAAACACGAACCACAGAACTATCAGAAAAAAAACATGGAGCACCGAATCATAAGTTAATAATCTTGTTTCAATCAGATTGGCAGATTGCGTAATTCTTGAGTGCAGAAAATCTTAGAAGAAACTTTTTGACTTTCATGGCTGGGGCAGTGCACGGTATCCGTCCTTGCATGTTGCCGTTCAATACAGAAAATGATCACAAAAGGTTGATTATATAGGTTTTTGCAGGAACACTAAAAAGCACATTCCAACATGGCAGCAGCAACAACTTGTGGCAGATGAAAAAACAAAAACAAACGCGTTCAAAAAAACACTTTGAATAAACATGTACACGATTTTTAAGAAAAACCCACGCAAACTTGACAAAATCACTCGGTTGGACTGCTAAGTGTAGCCAAAATGGCAGTGTACAGTATCAAAGAAACACAAAGTCTAATGAACAAACGATTTTTTTGAAATCTGTTTCATCAGGTGACCGTGAGTAGATAATACACATGAACCGACGACTAGACACGTGTTTCAAATTAAAAATTAAATTTTTTAAAACCTTTGAATGTTTCCGTGTAGGGTTAGAATACTGCTTGTTTTGTTTGCAGGTGAGCGCTTGGCAATAATAACAAAAGCTGCAAAAAAGAAAAAAAGAAACTAATAAAAATGTAATGCTTTCAACAACTTAACGAATCGAACTTGAGTTGCAAAAACATTTAAGGCAAGAATAATGGTAACTTAACTTGTTATTAACACCATCAAACAAGTCCTGAAACAAACACTTGAAAACGCTCAGCTTTTCAACCTCTATCACCATGGTGTTCACCACAGGCAGAGTGCATTTTTCACGTCCGACATTTAACGCAATAAAAACAAACAAATTAAGAATGACCACTCATTAAAATAATCCCCTCGTCAACAAGACCACAGGCAAAACAGTTCACGTTATGAGAGACAACTTTCGTGAACCGTTCACACTCAACAGAGCCAGTGCGAGAAACAACCGGACGAGAAAACACATCAATTGAAAACGTCTTGTCGGACAAAAAAACACGTACCGGTGGTGATGGTTGTGCATGTTAGTATTTGATGTTAAAGATCGTCAAACAGTACACCGTGAAACAAAGTGCAATATTAGTAAACGTTGAAAACAATCCCCTCCATAGTGTGCGTGTGCGCCAAAAAAAAACAAACGACAAAAGACAACGGAGACATCTCAATGCCGTTGCTCTCCCCAGGCACTCGTGTCGAACAGTTTGCCGAACACCGACGCTGACTTCGACTTCGATGGTTCGACGACCTTGCTGTTGTTATTGTTGAGTCGGCGTGCAACCGGCGTCGCCGGTGCGACCAGCCGCCGCTGCTCCTCTGGCGCGGGCGCGTCACGCAGCATCGCGTGCAACGCCAACTGGCGACTATTCGCAGCGCCCGTCTTGATGTGCTGCTCGTGGTTCTTGTCGACGTTTTTCGCCATCTCGACGGGCGACTTCGCCGACAGCCATACGTTGCCGTACGGCTCCTTACGATAGTATAAGCTACGCCGCTGCGACCCACTGGTTTTCTGCGGTTGCGGTATGGCGACCTCGGCCGAGATCGTCTTCGGCGTGTTCGGGTCGTCGGTGCCGGTCGTCACGATGCACGTGTAGATGCCGGCGTCCTCGATCTGCAGGTCGGGGATCGTCAGCGTCGAACCGTACTCGATCGCTTCTTTCTGCAAAAGAACCAGTTTTCTTTTTAAATTTGATGACTCAACGTTCAACTGATGCTATTTTTCAAAGAACTTTGCACTCGATGTTCAGAAAAGTATTTTTACTAAACAGTGTGGTCATTCTGCGATGGCTGCAAATGGAATGGTCTTTCGTGTTGTGAATGGATCGCAGAAAGGGTTTCTGATGTGACAATAATCTGCTGTTGTGGAAAATGGATGTTGATCAAATGAATTCTCGAAATAACCAGAAATTAAGAATGGTGGTCAGGTCGGTCACGTTGTGGTCGGCTTCCAAAAGCATTTCCAGACGTTTTTCGTGGTGAACTAACCCGGAAACTGCCCTTACAACAGAAAACGTGCACTCTCATCAGTTTGCAAGGCCCGAGACCACGGTTTTTTTGAGTACATGAAAAATGTGCCACTTACAGTATGTACAATGTATTATCTTTCATTTTGGTCCCGGTTCTCTATGCCTTTGCAAACAGGGATAGGAAAAACGTTTCAAGAATCCGCGGGAATTCAAAATTGGGTTACGGTAGCTGACGAAAGACGTCGGATGACGTCATGCGTCTGGTTTGGTGTCCGGCTTTTCCCCAACGCGTGAAACTTTTGTGCACGCGGTCTTCCTGTAACGATAATACAAGTACTTGCACACATGTAGCACCTACCACAGCCTTGACGGGCAACGACTCCGAGTGATGTCCCTTGACCCATTCGATGCGCGTGTACGGATTCGGTATGCCCTCATAACTGCACCGTAGCTCCATCTTGTCGCCAATAGCGACCTGCTTCGGATCCACTTCCAGTCGAACGCGCATCGCTTTGTGGCTCTCTGTTCAATTGATTTAAATTCGTTTTTTGAATTACAGAACTTTTATAATCTCAAAAATGGCTATAATACTGCGGTGATAAAGGTGGCAACGTTGTTCAGTGACTTTTGTTACACTTCGGCAACTTTTGTCATTGACTACAAATACACCTGTAAATAAAATGCAAGCACGTGGTTTCTGGTTGGTGTTTTTAATAACAGTTTAGCTTTTTGTTTCCGAAGTGATGTAATTCCAAGGATTCTTCAATCAATACTACTCACTCGATATTAGTATTTGCGAGCAAACATGTTAAGCGAGATTTCATAACTTCAAAAACTTTCAGTTCAAAAAAATTCAGTTGTATTTTTATGTCAGCGCAAAAATCTTTACGAGCGGAGTAGGGTATCACAACAAGACACTCCATGTGTTGTTATTCCAGAGCAAAGCACGCACACAGTCAAACACAATTTCTCATCCAATTAGCTGATTGGCCATGGTTGACTCCCACCAGAGTTGATTCAAGTGTTTGAACAAGATTTCAGTACATGCAACAAGCAATTTGGCGGAAGCAGCTGATTGGTTGCTTTACATTTGTGCTTAACTGCTCAATGATAAGCGAGATTTCTGGTAATGCAGGAGCATTATTCTTAGCGGGAGCGACATTTTAAAGAAAACGTATTTGATTTCGGCCGGCTGATCTGTCAGAAAAAGCGTTTTTTCTGCTAGACATACCTTTTGCGGTTACGTTCTTCTCAACCACCTCGCCTACGCAACAATTGTAGAACTACGTTTTTTCTAAGATTTTTTGTTTTTGAGAAATGAAACAAGACGTTTGGCGTTCAGTAAGATTAAAGAAAACGAATGTAATTCAACACCAAAGACCAGTCTGTAAATCTTCAAGTCCTGATAAATATTATTGAAACTGAGACTTTTCCTTTTTGTTCAAATATGTTTCTTTTCTCGGTTTCAGGCACAAGTTCTCATATTTTCAAAACCGTCTCGCAAAAATGCCGTTTGGAAAAAACAGCAAATCCGCTCACCAGTAGACACCCTCATGTTGATGTATCCGACGGCCGTGTCTTCACCCACCGTAACCGTGCATTTGTACACACCGCCGTCGTCCTCGACCAGGTCCGGCACTCTGAAATAATTGAAAAGAATCGGTAAGAAAAATCAAATGTGGCACGCCAATTGGCTGTGTAATGTACCTCTCAGAGAAAAACCTCATGTTTTTTATTCAAGGGACTGTTTCGCTCTATGGTTAAGTGCCTTCACCACCTTGATAGAAGTGTATAGTTATCGTTTTTCTTTATTTCTGCGACTCCATGTACTCACAAATAAAAAAATGCGTGACGTGACAGTTCAAAACTTCCGAAGTGACCCGAGTCGCTGAGATACATACGACAGACATCTTTGAGATAATGGAACTGCCGCATCAAGCATGCAAACTACAGTTCCCTTGTGTACGTTTGCAAACGCGCACTGTCGAGTCGAAGAAAAACCAGGAGGAACAATACATGAAACGTTTAAGGCGCATTCATGAAGCAGCATTTAGTGACGCGTAGCTGCGCGGTACTAAATACTGCTTCATGAATGCCCCATTACGTTCACGACCAGCTAAACCACGCACATCAGTGAACTGTGCTCCTCGTAGGTTTTCGCCTTCGGCGGCCTCTCCTGGTCATTCTTGTCAAACGTTGTCCATTTTATTTTCGAGCCGGTCACAAAATAGACCGGACACTTCAGGCGCGCGTTCGCCTTCGCGGTGACGTGCACCGTACTCGCACCTAGAAAAAATATTATTCTTTTCAAAATTTGCCGATTATTTAAACCACGAAAAGTTGTCTAGTTTTTTTTCAACACTATAATACCACCACCACAAGCGGTCACGGGAAATAAACGAAACAGAAAAGAATTGGAAGAATAGCGGTCGTCTCCGAAGTTCCCTGAAATGTGGTAGAGGGGACAACAAATTTTGTTTGAACGAATTTGAGGGGAAAAACATTGAACACCGACAATTTCGTGACAGCATTTGTTCAGGATGGTTTTGTTCGAGCGTGTTTGTAAGCATAAATCGGTGCATTCTTTGAACGGAACCGATACTCACAATTGTTCTTTGCAAAGCCTTCCTGAACAAACGCTGAAAAACCCCAACGAAACCAGAGTTGACATGCAAGAAACAAACCTGCAGGTAAATTTTTGTTCACGTTCTGGAACCTAAAATCTGGTAGTAGTTGATATTCCGGCGTTCACAAAACCGCTTCGTGTGAAACGATAACACAAACACACGAGAACACCTCAAAATCGACCGATTTGCCGGCAGCTTCAGTGATATCGAGAATTGACCGAATTCAAGAACAGACACAAGACACCCAACAGGTTAGTACAAAACGAAAACCGACAAGAGCAACACAGAAAACACACAGCACGCAACAACAACGACGGAACGGCAAGCAAACCGTGCGGTCTTTGTCCACTCTTACCACCCGGCCACGCGTCCGGCTGCACGACGACGAGCGCGGTGGCGGCGCTGCCGATCACGGCCGCCGTGTCGTCCATCGCGGTGCACTTGTACACGCCCGCATCCTCCGGGCGTATCGCGTCGAACACAAGATCGGCCTCGCCGTCGACGGCCGTTCGCGGCGCGCCCATCATGCCCGAGTCGTTATAGTGCGTCCACTCGAACTGGTTCGCGATCGAGCCTGTTCCGGGTGGCGGTTGGTTTTTTTTGGGTTCGATTTTGGAGGTTTTTTTGTGGCGTTGTTGGTTTTTTTTGTGGAACGACAAGACATTGACCGATGTTGTTGAAAACATAATTAGATAAGATCGGAGTAAGCCGTGTTTACTGATCGGTTATATGGTCTTGTTTCCAGCTGAAAGCGCTGAGTAGACTTGGTTTGAAATAAGTCAGCGCAAAATGTGACTTAATTTCAAACCAAATTTCGTTGGTTTAAACAGGTCGAAAGACAAACGGACATACATGAAATAGGGTTGGCAATTGACAGAAGAGAACAGAAGGGAAAGTACATACGGGTACTGCTAACAGAAATGCCCGTGATTCATCAAATATGGTTGGCCCTCTGAGTGCCCAGATCGAGTAACCTCGCTGAATGGTAGCATTGATGATCCGCAACATTTCGAAGCGCATATTGAGTCAAACAGTGAAATTCCGTTGTACAGCCACGCGAAACAACAGTAAAAACCATCAAGGGTAAAAACGCGGCCCAAAAATCAAAGAATAAGCCAAATTAGAGAATGGTAAAGGTACAAGAATGGCAACATTTGTGTGTCTGAAACATGCCGGAGTATGTAAGAATAAAAAAGAAGATAGAGTAAAATGGACAAACTGAAACAAGAACAAGATCATGCAACCGTGCAGTCAGGCAAGCTGGCGAAAAAAGGCTGAAATCAAAAAAAAATAGTGCAAGCATGGACGGAAATTGAACGTGCCGTGCAGCTCAACAAAAAAAACAGGTGGGGTGACCCGCGTGTGTGTCAAAGACTGGATTATTATCAAACGGTGATGGTGCAGACAACATCAACAAAAGCAATATCCGTTTCGGCCGTTTTCTCTCGCGACTCTTCGACCGACCGGCTCTCGCTTTCTCGTCGTCGTAGCCGCTGCGATATCGCACGAACAGCGTCGTTGCAGAGGTCGACTGGACGCTGCCGTTGCGCAACTGTTGACAGAGGTAGACGCCGGCGTGGTACAGTTGCACGTTGATCAGGTGCGCGTATGGTGCTCCGGGCGTGTAGAACGAGCGGTTGATTTCGCGCAATTTGCCGTCCTTCAGCCAATAGAGGCGTGTTGATCGCGTTGGATCGCTCGGATCTGACGTTGTTGAAAAGGTGCAACATTGATTATTGATCGACACGAAGTTATTTTTGCGAAATGATAATGGTTGTCATTCCCTTTTTCATATTCTCACACGAAATAAACCGAACAACAACAACGGAAACCACACACCACAACAATTATCTGCATCACAACAGCATGCTGTATAGAGTATTTTTTCTGAAACGTTGCTTTCATAAAAAAAAGTTCAAGCAGACCAGAGTCAATCTGATCGACTAACGAAAACAACTAACAATTCACGTCACACCAACATAAAAAACTCAGACGATTTCAAACTAACGAGTCGGGATTCGCCTGAAAACAACGATAAAAATAATGTTTTCTAAACGTGTAGTGCAAAAGCGTGAGATACGAAATCTGAAAGTACAGGGTGCTGTCGCTGAAAAAGTGCGTGACTGTTCTTTGTGTGCGTCAGCGCTGAAATAAGCGGCATGAAAAAGCGTTGTGCGTGCCTTAATGAAAGAACAATTACTGGCCTTTTGCAAGAATATGCTGAACAAATGTACAATATTTGAGTTTACAATACAACAACTCAGTTTGAGGGCTCCATATCACATGCTCATCAGAAGTGGTTGACCGGATTTACATCACAGGTGTAATCTACGCTTTTCTTGTACAACATCCAGCGATTTGTGTTTGTGCGCCATATACGATTTAGCGAATATGGATTTACCAAAGTCCATTTACCAAAATCTTACCAAAGTCGACTGCGTTATAAGGCCACACATTGTATTTAGCGTGGCCAACTGCTAAACTGCGTTAAAAGTGTAGGTGGATGAAATAGAACGACCGCATGAGGGAGGGAGGCAGAAATGACTTTCATGAAAAGATCAACAACGGTGGTTTGAAATTGGACCAAACAAAGAACTTGGCACAATTGTTGATTTGTTAGGTCTCTAATTGGCAACACATCAGATTGACAATGCAATCAGCTATTCCCCAGACTACGAATGATTCGACTGTTTGAAAAGGCACACGGTTTTAGCATTTTGACCCTTTCCACAGTTTGTGAGTGAATAAATTCACCTTTCGAAAACGAAGAAAATAATATCAGTACTAGCACCGAGCAATATTAAAAACCGATCCAATTTTTCGCAATCGCACTGCACTGACCTGCCACTCTGCACGAGATCACCTGACTCGTGCCGACATCGACGGGGCGCATGATGCTGTCTACGGACACTATCGGCTTGCCCGGTGCGGTCGCGTACAACATCACCGACGTGTCCGTGATCTTGCTGTTCGACTCGCGCGCCAACGCCTGGCACTCGTATTTGCCGGCGTCGGCAGGCTGCGGAAGAAAACGAGCATTTTTGGTACAGTCGAACTCTAAATTATAGGCAATCAGCTGATTGGTTGGTGGTCATGTACAGTAATGCTTTCTGTGCAGGCGTTACTGTGGAGCGTCGTCTGTCCGAGAATGTCGTCCTGCACAGAAAGCATGCATCACGTGACCACCAACCAATCAGCTGATTCGCTGTAATTTGGAGTTCGACTGTAGAAAATGACACTTTTTTCATTCATGCATTGAATCGTCATACGGTGGATAAAGAATAGCCTATTCGATAACATTACCACGCTCACCACGTGATTACACAAAAATACACTTTTGTTAACCGTCGCTTCAAAATGCTCTTTGAGCGGCCAAATTCGCATTTCACGACCAACCACTGGAGCGAATGAATGCTTTATTACAGTAATCTTACGCTGAAACTCGGAAACACCAGTCGCCCGTCGGCCTCCTGGATGGCACCGGGCGGCAGCGAGCTGTCCACTTTGATCCACTGAATCTTGTTGTCCAACGGACCGCTGTTCTGACAGAACAACTCGACGCGCGAGCCCACGGGGTGCACCTGCATGGAGCCGCCGAGCACATTCACCTGCTGCGATTGCTTGGAGATCACTGAAAAATGAAAACACTCAAATTTGCTTTGAGATCACAGAAAAATCAAAACAACTGAAAGTTTTGCGGGTGTGTGCGTTACATAACGGCATTCATGAATTCCACTTGTGAATTAGTACACGTGGTCCCGCATTCCGTTTTTATTGAATGGCTGAGAAAATACATTTGACGACATTTCTGGTGATAAGCCAGTTTTCCTTCCAGTGTGTATCATTCAGATGTCAGAATTCCTGGCGTCTACAATTAATGAACGTCCACTGCAATTGAAATTTGAAATTAAAAAAAACCACCGACCAATCAAAGCGATCGTATCTGTTGCAGTGCCGACGTCGCTTTCACCCTTGCACACGTAATCGCCGGCGTGTCGTGGCGATATTTTCTCGAACACAATCTTTTGCGGTTCGATTCTCGGCGGAATATAACCGGCGGGCAAGTCGCCGCGTCGCGGGCCTTCGTCGCTGTAAGTAAAGACCACCGTTTTCAATAAAATTTTTTTTGGTGCCGCTTGATAAGTGGTCGAGTCGAGAAACAAGTAGTTTAATGCATCAAAAAGTAAACATGTCTAGACTTTAATTGTTGTCGAACAAACAATCGTTGATGAGAATATTCAAAAAAGCTGTAAAAAGTCACGGAATCAAACTGATGGTCCACAAGATGGCTATTCATTTTAGTGTTAAATCTGACCAAAATAACTAACTAAATCCACTCGATGGCTGGTTCGGGCGTGCCGTGACCGGTGCAGGTAAGCTCGAAATTCGGTGTGCCCTCACTCACTTCGAATACTTCGGCATTCGGTTGAATCTCCACCCAGAGTGTAGCTGAAGTTTCGAAAAAGGTCAGAACAGAAATGTTCTCATGTAGAAATAGGTGAGTCACAAACAAGAACAATCGCGTAGTACAGTGAAATCCAATATCGAGATATTTAGGATTAAGAATCCCACACATACCTTCATGATTTCCCTATTTCGTACGTACGTACCCTCTACAAGAAACGTACTGTACCCTCTTGTATTTTACGACTGGAGTGCGGTATCGAAGAATCAAAGTACCACATGATCACTTTAAAATCAACCTGGGCAGCTTTTTTTCGAACACACGGAAGATTTTACAAAGTTTAACTGAGACCAAAAAAACAGAAATGCCGTTTATCTCACGTTTCACATCGACCTTCGCATCAGCTGAGTCGGTGCCAGCCGCATTCGTGGCAGTGCACCTGAAGAAGGAACAAACGCATTTGGGGCTTTCAAAATGGTTAAGTTTCGGAAACTTCGCCACTGTTAACAAGTTTTGGGGGCCTTTTTCTATTACCTGAAATGCTTTGTTTGTTCTGCCCACACCACAATCACCTAATAATAGCACGGAGAAACGTTATTCATCAACAACAACAGCCACTCAATACGTTGTTGTATGAGTATCATTTCGCCACTGTGCAACCGTGCAAATCATGTTGAATGGATAAAAAAACGTTTGTCCACAACAAACACAAACGCCAACGAACGTGTAAGTGCCACTATGTGACTCCTCTGCCGGTTCACGAATCAGCAGTCCATCGTCCGGGCGCCATTCACTGCCGTCTTGTGACGTCCACGTCAGTCGTGGCGGCGGAACGCCCGTTGCGCTGCATTGGATCTTGATCGGGGCACCGATGTCCACCTGCTGATCCGGAGGGTCGACCGTCACCACCGGTGGGCTGTCTGCAAACGGTTTTTTGAAAGGTTCTGATAAATTTTGGAAAGAATTTGCAGGTTAGAAAAAGCGTGTTTTATATGTCAGGCAAATGAAGGCACCGCAAGAGAACAGAGAACAGAGAGTTACTGGAAGATGCAATGAGAGACAAGAAGGCAATTGGTTATTAGTTGAGTGTATCAGATAACAGAAACAAACAACACAGAATGATGAGCGGAGATGTAGTAATTTAATAGAACAAACACGGATTATTATGGTGCTAAGAAGAATGAAAAGACACAAAAAACAATGGACGTTTTTAAAATGAAAATACATGCACAAAAACAAAACATGATAAAACACAAGCCCAAACCCTAAAACCACCCAAAGTTCCGTTGTGCGCCTGAAAAACGACAAAACCCTCAAACCACACCCACACCGGTGGTCGAAAAAAACAGGCTGGTAACAGACGGTGAAAACTGTTCAGTACCACCGCACACTGAAAAGCAGCGCACGTTTTCACGCTTGGCCACAAAACCAATTCGCTGTTAGTCTCGCATGCGAAGTGCGGCGGCGACAACAACGAACTTGGCTTGTCGACGTTGATCGTCGCCGGCACGGACGCCTCGCCGTATTTGTTGCGACCGGTGCAGAACCACTGTCCGCTGTGGTCCATCGTGCACGCCGGAATGCGCAGCACGCCGCCGTTCTCGTCCACGTCGACGTCGTCCGGGAGTGGTCCGTCCTTGTCGCCGAAGCCCCACGACAACTCCGGCGGCGGCTCGCTGTCGCTGGTGCAGCGCACTTCGGCCGGCTCGCCCTCGTCGCGATTCTGGAACTCCGGATCGACGCGCACCTCGGGACCGTCCGCTTGAAAATGGTGCGAGTGTGAAATGAATATGGAAACGCAAGAGCGACTAATAGCCGGACCACGAGAGATCCCGAACTAGACCAGTGTATGTGATCTCAAGAAGATCAAATCCTATTGATAATTTGTGACAATAAATCAAGTAGTGAAAAAGAAATGTGCGAAAAGGAAAAAAAAACGGTGTCAGAAATCCAGAACAGAAACAGCGCCAGTACGTTCGGTGACGACGACTTCGGCCGGTGCGCTCGCCTCGCCGGCCGGATTCAGCGCCGTACAGTAGTAGGTGCCGGCGTGCGTGTCCATCTGAGCGGACGGAATGTGCAAATGGTTCCCGTCCGCGTTCGCCCCATCCGGCAACGGTAGACCCTGCGGGTCGTTGAAGCCCCACGAGATCTGCACGTCCTCTCCGGTCGTGATGCACTCCAACGCGACCGGCTTGTTCTCCTTCACCGAGACGTACGGCGGTTGTATGCGAACGGTCGGCTTTTCGGCTGTGTGTGTGGAGTTTGCGAACACAGTGGAGAGAAGGAGAGAGGAAGTGGACAGGAGAAAGTGGTGGAAACGGAATATGGCGGAAGACGCTTGAAAGGGATTGTTAGACTCAAGTGTGTCCGAGGAATGGAAAAGATGAAGAAGGGTGCCTGAAAAGTCGGAGAAGTTCCATGGTCTGTGTGCCACCCCCGAAATGAAGGGGATCCGAATCCAAGTGTAGTGAAGGAGAGACTGCCGAATCGGAAATAATACCACGAAGCAGGTGCTTTCTCGAGTGCTCCCCAGCCGGCGCAGCACCTCGAATCGCGCAACTAACCACGAACGTCGACGGTCGCCGGTTTGTGCGCTTCGCCGAACTCGTTACGCCCGACGCAGAACCACTGGCCGCTGTGGTCGAGACGACACGACGGAATGTGCAGCGTCTTTCCGTCGTCCTTCACCTCGACATCCTCCGGCAGTTCAGTGCCGTCCGGACGGCCGAACGCCCACGAGAACGCCGGCTCCGGCGTGCTGTCGCTGCTGCAGTGGATCGTCGCCGGCTCGCCGGCATTTCGCACCTGCGCCTCCGGCTGCACGCGCAGCGTCGGCGGCACCCCTGTACGGTTGAGCGCTATTCACTATTGGACTATTTCCCCTGTGACAGTTGAGCACTATTTACTATTGAACTATTTCTGTCGTCATCGAGTGTGATCTCGTCGGTTAGCAGCTGTTTTGTTAGTCGACGTCGCCGTTCGGCCGTTCGGCTTTTCCTGTTAGTCGCGGTTAGGATGGATGGGGAGCCGACGACGAAAAACGTCACGGATACCTTGGACGTCGAGCAACGCCGGCGCGTCGACCTTGCCGAATTTGTTCTCAGCGACGCAGTACCACCGCCCCGAGTGGTCCATGGTGCACTGCGGGATGAACAGCTTGCGTCCGTTGTGGTGCTGCTGCACGTCCGGCGGGACGTCGCCGTCCGGATCGCCGAACGCCCACCAGAACACCGGCTCCGGCTCGCTGTCGCTGACGCACTCGAACTCGGCCGACTGGCCCGGCTCACGTTGCTGGTGCTCGGGCACGACGCGGATTGTAGGCGGCTCGCCTGGACACAATTCCACAGAATGGGGATCGGATGGGGCGGTATGGAGCAACACGTTTGCGAGTGGTGTGATGAGAACGGAATGATGGATACATGCTAACAACTACATGACAAAAGAAATTTCACAGACACTGAAAAGCAAGAGAGCGTCGCAAGCCAAACAGTGATGTCAACGTAAACAGACCCAAGGAGGAATATGACTTTGACAACCCGCCCAAAAACAACGTTCCAGAGACCACAGGGAGGAATATGACTTTGACAACCCGCCCAAAAACAACGTTCCAAAGACCCAAAGGAGGAATATGACTTTGACAACCCGCCCAAACAACAGGCGGACAGTATTTTCAAATTCCGAATGTTCCCGCCATTTTTTCGACCATCGCCGCACACACGAACGAACCGTGCACATTGATGTCCGCGGGCTCGACGCTCTTGCCGTTCTCGTTCTCGCCGATGCAGTAGTAGCGGCCGCTGTTGTCCGGAGTGCACGACGGAATGAACAGCGTCTTTCCGTCGTCATCCTCCAGTTGCACGTCAGTGGGCAGGCCTCCGTCCGGTCGCTGGTACGCCCAGGAGATCGTCGGCTTCGGAATGCTGTCGCTCCAGCACCGGACGCGCGCCGGCTCGTTCAGATCGACCGTCTGCTGCGGTGGGTCGACGTTCAGCTGCGGTTTGCCACCTGGTATCATCGGAGGATTATCGAGTTTTTTAAAACCATGTTTTTCAATGTTCGTTCGGGATTTCAGCAAAACTAGAAATGTCCTAAAACAGCTTGGTTTTTTCATGGAAATGATGTTCAGAAAAGATGCAAATTGACAAAAAACTGATTCGCGCACAAGAAACCAGATAAAGTGATGGAGAAGCAGATCAACGATGATGATGAAGATGAAAATGGAATGGAATGAAACGTGGAAGATGTTGTGTGAAGAAAAGAAAGCGGTGAGCGAAAGTGAAACTGAAACGTCATTTGAAAAAACGTAAAATAAACAAGCCTCAAGATGTTACCCGATGAAACATGACAATTATTGAAACGAGGCGAGGCAAACAGTATGTGTTAAGAAAATGCAAGATAAAAAAGAAGCAGTGTCCAAAACCTGAAACCAAGAAACAAACACAAAACCACTGGTGATGGTAATGGCATCGATTTCCGCTGCAGATGTCAAACGTCAAATAATCGACGGTCAAAAAGGACAGCAATAGTAAGTAGTAGTAAGTAGTAACGGGGTTAGTAGTACAGTCGAAAGCGGTTATTTAATAGTAAGTAGTAAGATGGTTGTTTCTTGTGCGTGTATTCCAACAAGTTTTGCTCCATTTGGACGAACCGCGCGGATGCACGTACAGCTGGACCATCTGCTCCGACCAACCATACTGATTCGCAGCCATACAAAGGTACCGTCCCCCGTCTTCCACTTCAACGGGTCGAATCGTCAGCACTCCGGCGTGTTCGTGCATTCGAGAGGGTGCCGGTAACGGATTCCGGGGCCACTCATAGCTCCAAAAGATGTGCGGCGGCGGACTTTCGTCGGACGTACAGCGGAACTGGACCGATTCACCGGCCTTTACAGTGATTGAGGTTGGTGCCACGTATATTTGGGGTGGTGTGCCTGTTGTTAAGTTTTTCAGCGTTGCGTAGCATTTTTTTCAGTTTTTTGGAACGCAGAATCTGTCATTAATTCATGCGATACGTGACGTCACCGTCACGTCCAATTTCACTGGTTTCAATGAAACCGATGTTTTCAGTTTTAGTGATTCAAACTAAACGCTTTAGTATCCATACTTGCACCTTTAGCCGAAAAAAGCAAAATATACCCAACCACGTGCATTGCTATTGTGCAAAAACTGAAAAATAAACGAATCAAAAATACATCCTCTGATGCGCAATGTAGAAGTCATTCTAAAAATGGAACGTCACTCTATTTCTAGAAAAACGATAACAAGAACAGAGAAATAGCAAAATTACAAAATGACAACAAAGTGATTTGTTGTTTCAAGTATGAACGGCGCTGCGGCATATGGTGAGAACGAATGATGAAAAGTCACGACAAATTGGATACATGACAAAATCTAAAGCGCCATTCATGGAGGTTGAAGCGCGCTGAAGCGCGCTGACGCGCTTCACTTTGCTACACATTCACGAAGCAAAAAAAACAGCGCGCTTCAGCGTGCGTCAGCGCGCTTCAGTTTTAGAGCACATGCGCATTCACGGACGCGCGCGCTGAAGCGCGCTGAAGCGCGCTGACCAGCTTCATCGTGAATGAAGAAATGAAGCTGCGTCAGCCGCTGCGGCTTTTTAGGTTTTTTGCCCATTCACGAACGCGCGCGCTGAAGCGCGCTGACGCGCGCTGAAGTGCGCTATCATGAATGATGAAATGAAGCTGCGTCAGCCGCTGCGGCATTTGATGTCCGGACATCAAATTTGTGTGTGCAAAATCGCTGATTGTTGCTGTCAGTGACAATCTTTCACAAATGTTGCAAGACTTTTTTGTTAAATCATTTAGTACTTTTCTGACAGATTCTGAACAGTATTGTATAGCGTAATTAGTCTCAAAATAAGTGTGACAGTGAGAATACGAATACTCAACAAAGCAGAAAAGTAGTGCAAGAAATTTATGTGAAATTTATGTGAACTGTACCCGTGCGACGGTGTGGGGTACTGATTTGCGCAGCCCTTAAAACCGGTGTGCAGCCCGCAAGAACAAGCTTTGCTAGCTTTGCTTCATTACACCGGCTGCCTTGCAAACTGCAAAAAGGGCCAAATTCATTCAGAATGCTTTTTTGTACTGTTTTTTATGGTTTCACACCAAAAGTTTTCTGATCTTAGGCGCATATTTATTGAAAAATTGTGAAATGGACTTTCGAAGTCAAGAAAAACTTTGAAAGCTACACCGCAAAATACATCAAAACATTCACTGAAACGGCGAAAACAACGAATCGAAGCGGTATATAGTGTGTACTAAACAGCACGTACGGAGACAACACAGACAACAGCACAAAACGATAAAACTGAACGACATTTAATGAACAAACACCTAGAGAGGTTCCCACCTGTCAACTACTATAGTGTAGTGGTAACATGTTGTGCCTGTCAGCACAGAGGCCAAAGTTCGAAACCCGTCTTAGCCCGGTTGTTTTTATCGTTTTTATCTGTTGGTTTCTTTCACAAACGCAGCACAATAAAACTTACTGTATTCCTCAATTAATTTAATTTTACCACAATTAAATTCATTCCCTTTTTGGTCTGCATCTATCACAATTGAAAGCGCAGAAATTATGCAAATACGTTTCATTTTTCAGACAAGCCGCTGCGGCATTTGGGGTCCGGACATCAAAAGCCGCAGCGGCTGACGCAGCTTCATTCTTCATTCATGATGAAGCTGGTCAGCGCGCTTCAGCGCGCTTCAGCGCGCGCGTTCGTGAATGGACAAAAAACCTAAAAAGCCGCAGCGGCTGACGCAGCTTCACTTCAGGCCGCTTCATCATTCATGATGAAGCGCGTCAGCGCGCTTCAGCGCGCTTCAGCGCGCGCGTTCGTGAATGGGCAAAAAACCTAAAAAGCCGCAGCGGCTGACGCAGCTTCATTTCTTCATTCATGATGAAGCTGGTCAGCGCGCGTCAGCGCGCTTCAGCGCGCGCTTGCATGAATGGGCCTTAAAAAAAGGAAAAATGGCCCACTAACCTTTCGGTACGAGCTCCGCCGTATCCTGTGATTGGGCACCGTTGCTGCTAGCGGTGCACCTGAATAGGAGAAGTGGACACTTGTAATCAGCAGCATTTGTTCCATGACGTTCGCGAAGAAGAAGAAAATGAGTGCATAGTCTTTCTAAAGTCGTGTTTGGCATGTGGTTTCCATAAAAAAAGCGACCGGTGCAACGTTGATGATCAACGTGGTCTGGCGGTCAAGACGATTGACACCGAATCCAGGGAATCCGTGAAGAGGTGAAAATCGATTTTGTTTTCACCATGACACACGTCCCGCTCCACAACTGTGGTTCCGTCTAAACGATTCGTTACTTCATATACCGTATTACCTCTAATAAACCCCCATGGGGGTTTATTTCTTCAGCGACTTCTGGGGGTGGGGGTTTATTTTTTGGGGGGGGGCTTTATTTTGGGGGGGGGGGG
Organism: Theristus sp. LFF4_11; assembly: GCA_030248135.1. Taxonomy (NCBI): domain Eukaryota; kingdom Metazoa; phylum Nematoda; class Chromadorea; order Monhysterida; family Xyalidae; genus Theristus; species Theristus sp. LFF4_11. The sequence continues at coordinate 24,549 of JASANC010005291.1, forward strand.
GTTTATTTGGAAACCATTTTTAGGAGTGGGCAAAATGGCAAAAATACCTTCCATGGCAGGAAGGAAGTCGCAGAAACTTCTACTCTACATAGAAATTTCCTTTTACAACAGCCTTTTGTAATGAAATTACCATTAACTCATCCATTTGGGGCCTTTGGTAGCACAATTTCATCATTTTCACTGCAACCAGCCACTGAATTCGCTGGGTATGTGTTTCAAACAGAACTCAATAATCCCCCATGGGGGATTATTTTTGGGGGGGGGGGATTATTTGGAAACTTGTCGAGGGGGTGGGGGTTTATTTTTTTGGGGGGGGTTTAATTTTGGGGGGGGGGTTAATAGAGGTAATACGGTATCCATTGGAAACTGCAGAAGACTAAGAAACGAACGACAATTGCGCCGCACGTACACATATTGGCCCATGTTGCTCTCGTCCACGTTGCTGATCGTCAGGCCGCCCTGCATGTTGTCCTGCGCGTTCGGGGGCAGCGGTTGAAAGTTCGGCCGGGTCCATGCCAGGGTGTAGGCGCTCGTCTGAAAACAAAATCGAGAATAACAACAGCTACACGAAATTTTTGAAGAAAACGAAAAAACAACAAAATTTCTTTCCATACAGTACAAACATGTGTAGTTTCTCCAGCACAGCACACACGTGGATTTTGGTGATACAGGGGAAATGTGGTAGTCTTTTTTGTAAAATAAAATAGCCAGTATGACACATTGTACAGAAGTTGAAAACTAAGTCACTTAAGTTTTTCTGTCGTTGAAATGAAAATGGAGAATCACACAAGAATCACAGCTTAAATTCATGAAGCAAATAGTGTTGTTAGTATGTGTTGAAAAGTGAGTCAAACGATTTGAAAGCTTGTTTTTTTTTTCAAACGACAGTGAGTAGAACTCAAAAATCAACATGTCATAAATATTACTTTGGAAAAGAGTAACGAGACAAGAAACACACTCCTTCGGAGTTGTTGTTCCAAGAAACTAACGTACACACACATGGGAAGGATATTGTAAACCGTGAACCGTCGGTTTTTTGTTGAAAAACTTACATCAACATCTGGTGCCTGAATTGGACAACGTTTCGATTACGTTTCAACGGACACAGTTACCAGTTCGGAAATCCGGTTTTTCAAGTGTCGAATTTGAGATGAGCGACTTTTTGTTTGTCGGATTTTTGTTACAATTAAAAATGTCTAAAATTTACAATACAAAAATTTAGCTGTCATTCAAACGTGACGTGAAGTCAAACCACAAATGGGTTAAATAAATTTTTATGCTCTTGTTGTGTTTGACAAGGCTCGAATTCTCTACTTCTTCAAGACCACGGTGACAAAGAAACCTGTTTTGTAAAATGGCTATATTCTCACTGCTAATTGGCACATCGCACTATTGCGCAGCGTTTTTTTCAAAAGTGTAGATTTCAGGAAACAAATTTCCCAAATAACAAACAACAAACCATTCCAGATCCGCCGAGTCTACACTGCCAGCTGATCGTATCGCCTGGACCAGCTTCCTGTTGCTTTGGTGGGTCAATGACCACTTGCAAAGTGCCTGGAAATTTCGGCGTATTATTTTAGTAAATTTTTCCAAAACGGAAGCGTTTTAACACAAAATGAAGCGTGCTTTACAAGCTGCAGTTTGCGCGAATATCATGTGGCCTGCGTTTGTAACGCCGGGTTTTTAGGGCTGAATTTTTTGCCTTCAACTTCCTTCACATTTTTACCCAAACACTCAACTCATATCTTGTTTTAATGGTGACAAGCATCCCTCCAATGGTACACATTAATGCTGATTGTTTTCTTTTACACCACTTTCGGCGCCACAAACAAGCAAGTGGGACGAGTTACAACGAGGGACATTTTAGTTCAATGTCAAAAAACAGAACGAAAAACCCAAACAGCTTGAAAAACATAAAAGAAAGAGTCCGAAAATTGGGTGCCAATGCATGCAAATCACCAGAAATCATCAATTTATTAGAACGGTTTATAAAAAAAACGGACGCATTCATGAACGCGGCGCTGTTGTCTTTGCAATGTGTGACACCATGCGGGCAAAGACCGGTCTGCATAAAATGTATAAAGGGGCATTCATGAAGCAGTATTTAGTGACGCATAGCCACGCGGTCATTAAGTACTGCTTCATGAATGCCATTTAACGAAATGCCAAAAGGTATCTGCATGTTTCGGAAACCTGATATCCTTGGTTGATTTCCAACAAGATGGACTCAAAAAATAAATTCGTGCAAAACCCATGAACGAAAACACACGTCACAAACACAGGCCACTTGACAGAACACGCACCCGAAAAAAAAACAAAAACAAAATCGAACCCAAACCGTAAAAAAACAGAAAGTCCCACAACAAAGAAGACCAACCAAACAACACCGGGACTGAATGAATCACTTTATTAAATCGATAAAAAATTAGTGGACACGGAACCAAACATACAAAACTGATCATTCAATAAAAACGTAATCACAACACCCATAAAGTCGGTTATTTTACGTTCTTCGTCGAGTTGAAAACAAACAAAGAGCAGTGATCCGGTATCGTGGATGGCAGCTTTCTCGGTAAAGTGAAAGATTTGACAGCACAAAAAACTCTGTTGAAAATGGACATAAAAACATAAATTATTGTGAAAAAATATTTGCATGCCAATACACATTCCCAAAAAACAACGTAAACCCAGACACACACAAGGTTGATTTGGTAACGCATGAATACATGTTCCTGCTTTAGCATCATGAAAAAAGCACTACAGTAATTTACACCCTTTTTTGTTTGAACTGTTCAAAAGAAAATCACACCAACGCAAAAAAGGGCTTTTTTCCAAAGTCAACTTAGTTGAATGATTATTTCGCAAGCCTATTTTTTAGTTTTGAGTCTAACAGTCTAAAAACTATTCTCAAGTACATGCAGATTTGGACAAAAATTAGCACGGTAGCACTAAATGTAAACTTAAGTTGTCTTTTTAACATTTTAATACCACCCCGGTCAAATGATAACTTTTTTAAATACATTTTCACATGTTATTTGATGATTTTACACATCTGTACTATGGGGATAGGCAGCTTTATGAACCCCTGTAGTTATTCTATTCACAGCAAGCCTCAAGCAACCGAAACGAGAAGCGAACGAATTTTGTCTTGGGGGAATATTTTGAACGGACAAAAGACACGAGACAGAGAAAGTAAAGTGCAGTGACGTATTTTCCACGGTTGTTTAATATTTGAGCTTGTAATACACGAAAGCGAACAGTCAAAATGCAGCTGGACCATATCTGACGAATACCAGCCAGCAAAGCGTATCATATGTATCACTGGAGTGGGATCTAGCTTTTGAAAACACAAAAACCGAACAGAAAAAAGGTGCATTCTCGTTATAAAAACACGTGGAAATTATATTGAACACAAAGGAATCGTATACACATTCCATGCAGGACAAAACAAGCTGACATGTCATCGCTAAGACATTTAAACAAAAGACAAAAACAAATACCGTGGAAGGAAACACAGAAAACGGAAAGGCACATAATTTGATCGTGCAAAAGTAAAGAAGTGTGGAAAACGAAAGAAACCACAGGGACGGTCGAAAGGTGGTCCAACAAGGACATAAAAATAAATTAATAAACATCAAGGCAGCAGCTGGTCCGATTTCGAAAGTGGCATAAAAGAAAACAAAAAAACATTCTGAAAACAAAGCAGCATGAGCCTGCCTCCAAAGCACACTCAAGTCTGGGGAGCATTGGTTCAAATGTGTTGAGAAAGAGTTTTTGTCACAGATACAATTACAAAAGGCAGCATTTTAACACGCTGGATGTCGGATGTCCAGTGTCGACTTCAAAAGAAAGTAGTGGAAAATTGTACTGATTGGTAGATCTAGAGGGAAAATATGATACGCCTTTTGCGACAATCGAAACTATATTTTCAAATCGAGTCGGTTGAAAAGCACAAAAAACCGTTTTGTTCGATTCGTCAGTATGAATATGTGACTACAGTTGTTCTTGTTTTATGCTTATTTCCTGAAATGACTGCCCGGTCCATTACGCTTGGTGTAGTCAATGTGACTGCTGCCGTGGTGTTCTCCGATTGGCTTACATTTTGCCGGATCGTTCTGGTCGCGAACGTAGCCGGGAGCGCAGCTGAAACAGACAAATTAGTGATCAGATTAGTTGATTGGATGGATGACTGATTGATTGATTGATTGATTGACTGATTGAGTCTGAGCTATGATGTCTGAGTTTACGGCAGATTTTCACATGTATACTGATGAAAGCAAAACAGAATCAGATTCACTTTAGTGTTACGATTGTCTACTGAACATGGGCCTGGAGGTCAGACAACCCCCCCCCCCCGCCCTCCGATTAGAAAAACTGCCGGTACACTTTCAAGAATGGAAGCCAAAAAGCGAAAATAAACTATTATCAAATGAGAATACTGACTGTTCGCAACGATCGCCAGTGAAGCCGGGCGGACACGACTTGCACACGATCGAGCCGTCTTCTTTCACGTAGCACTCACTTTGGCCTCTGCAAAGTTCATAGAATGTGTTGAGTTTGTAACTGAGTTATTTGTTTGTAGTTTCTATTAGTAGTTCCGATGCTCAAAAGTGTATGAATTGAAAGATCGCGCAGCGAAAACATACGGGCATGGACACGGTTTGCAGTCGTACGGTGTGCCGCGACGTGCGTCGCCGTAGTAGCCCGGTTTGCAGTTCTCGCACTGCACGCCCTCGGTGTTGTGCTCGCAGAACTGAGCAGAATTGCGCGATTGTTGTTTGAAAAATGTTGAAAAATTAAAAAAAATTTTTTTTTAAATATACAAGTGCGTGAAGACTATTGGAACTGTGACCACAGTGTGTCCATTTAGCCAAGTATATTCATTGGTTGACTTCAGTTGAAAGTATAGTATTATCGTTTCAGAAAGACCGGAGGCACAAAAGTTTCACGCCCTAAGGAAAACTCCCACTACCGAACCAAACCCGTTAAACGTCAGCACATATCGAAATGTTTACCGTAACCTAATTTTGAATTCCGTGAAACATTTTCCTATCCTCGTGTGCAAACGCATTGAGTCCCGGAACCAAAATAAAAGATAATATAATGGTGTCGAAACCGTGAGAAACAACTGAGACTACAGTCTAGCTCAATAACATAGTCAACTTACTGATTAGTTGGTGGTCACATAATGCATGCATTCTGTGCAGGACGACCGCCGCAATTCTCAGTAATTCGTGCGCAGAGAATGCATGCATCAACCAATCAGCTAGTTGTATATGTTATTGAGTTAGACTGTAATACAGATACAAGTATAATTTCCAACTTTTAAATCAGACAAACAAAACGTGTTTTGCGTTCATACAATGCAACGCGTGCGGTCGCAGCCACGTGGACTGTGGTTGTAGCATTGGCACGGTCCAGGTGTCTCCTGGCCAAGTTGGCAATCGGTGGCGGTTCCACGCCTCGCGTCACCGACGTACGGATGAGTGCAACTGTCACACCTGTAATTATTTCCGGTTTTGTAAACTGAGATGAAATTTGGCGCGTTAGTTGAAAGGTGTAAACAATCACCTTGAACAGTGCGCAGAATTTCTCTGCACGGAAAGCAAAATCCATTCGATTACAAAACAATAAGATTCAACTCTATAATTGATGCTCTAAAAGCTCGAAACGTAACTAGAAAACGAGCACATCGCTTGCGTTCTATCAAAAAATCACAAAGAACTAGAGCCTCACTTGTCGCCTTCGGTGTGATGCAGACAGTTGCGGCACTCGCCCGTGTCTCGATCGCAGTCGTGCGAATGTTGGTGGCAATTGTCCATACATGTCTCGCATATACCAAGGAACTTGCCACCTCCAGTTCGCGTGTACCCGTCATCGCATTCCTGAATGAGCGACATGATCAGCGACAAACAAGAAATCACCATTTTTCTCCAGTTTCTTTTCGGTAAAGTCTTGCATATAAGGTTCCTCCCTCCCCCTTATAAGACCCCCACGCAAAAGTGGCCGGAGTGTCACATGGCGGGAAACCAAAAATATTCAAAATTTTGACTTGGTTAAAATCTCACTCCGTTTTTTTTAATATTCGAAGCACGCCCCCCACCGATTCCGGAAACCCGAAGGTACCAAACTCCGGTGGGATTGGGGAACGGATGGCTCACCATCCCGTGGAACCAATACTTTCGCCACGTGAGGGGGACAGCCTCTAATCCCCGCTCTGTCCTGGGGGCACCAGTGATCTTAGTCCGATTTCGGTTTCGGTGGCCTGCGGTCGCTATATCCCCGCAGGGCAGCGAATCCGAAAGCTTTAGTTGAAAATAATTTTTCAATAAAAAAAATTGAAAAAAAGTTTATAAGGCCGGACTTTCTAATCTTCGCTTTATAAAACCTCCTCCCACAAGGTTGTCAGCACAAAATTCCGCTTTTTTCAAAAATTTTTGATTTTCAAATTTATATAAGGAGACCTTATATGAAATTTGACGAATGCGCTAACCTCACAAGACAAGCCCCGGAATCCTATTAAGCCTGGTCTGGTGTGACATTGGCATTGCTCCACTGCATTCGCTCGTTCTTGACCAGTGTCTTCTTCGACAGCGTAGTCCATTGAAACCTATAGGTTTCGGTAAAATAATGACAAGCAAGGTAGAGAGTTTGTAGTTTGTTTTGCCTAATTGAAAAACCCGTACCACATCGAAACCGGTCAGTTTCGTGTATGGGAGAGTCTGAGGCTAGTACAGTAGTAGATAGTATAGTAGAGAATAGTAGCGACGGAGACTGCAACCTTTGGCAACTAGAGCCGAAATACATTTTTTTACAGTAGAGGTGTAGATGTAGAGATGTTGGTGAACGGCATCGAGGCCCGACCGACGGGAGCCGCGCAACGCGGATCGACGCGCAAAGTCAAGTAAGTCGCAGAAATGTAGCACGGTAATCAATTAACGAACCTCTATCAAGCTGGTGCTGTGCATGTCGTGTTTATGAGTGGCGCGAATCAAAAACTGATCCAGTCTCGCCAACACCATCAGCATGTGCTCGCGAAGGCACTGTTTGGCGCCATCCGCAAAGAACCATCGATTCTGAGTGTAGCATTGCAAACAACATTAATGAAGCAGTATTTATTGACCGCGCAGCTTGGCAGCTATATATGTTTTAACACAGTTACGCGTCACTAAATACTGCTTCATGAATGGCCGCTTAAGATCGACATTATAGAAGCAACGTATGCAACAAAGAACGCCCATTTGTAGCACTTGCAATTATTCGTACTCGCATGCCATGCAATTAATGAAACTAACCTCAAAGAGAACGGCTTCAATCGTGACTTCCTGCCCGCTCGGTATTGGATCGTTATGCTTGTATAGTAATTTGATTTCGTTACCCTGAAAAATTTCAGTATATCAACAAAATAGAAAGATGAAAACACAAGGGCGAAAATGTTCTGAAATATTAAAAAAAACACAGGTACCTGCAGCTCAATAAATGGCTTCACTGAGTCGTGACTGCTGCCTTCATATTTCAGTTTGATTTTTATCGTGCCACCGTAGCTGGTCAGTTTGTTGCCGAGGAACTGCGCTGGCATCGACCAGTAGAGCGCCTCCTCGCGCGGCACCGTTCGGAATCCGTCGAACGTGATCATACCTGATGGCAACAAGTTTCGGTATTACAGGTACGACAGACATTTTGCTGTGTGGCAGCGCTGATGAATGACGTGTGGGCTCAAATAAACAGCGACAACGTTGGAATGTGTCTGAACATCGCTGCGAGAACTGGCTGAAATGCTCCTACACACCCTGAAAGTCGTTGGTTCGGCAAAATGCTGCTGCCCTGTGATTAGTTGGCTTATATGAAGCAGAATGTTTTTACAGTGAACCCGCAACAACACTCACCGCGTTCCACTCTCAGCTGATTTTGTTCGATGACGTCTGAGCCACCGCCCTCTGGGTTCGACTGAAGTTCCACTTGAGTCAACTGAGACTCTCGTAGGCGCTCCTATACAGTGTACGTCATGATTTGTTTATTGTCGATTTATTCAAACGTGTCCAGACTAAAATGACGTCATTTGCTTTAAAAACGCCCGTTTGTCAAAGTACAGACTACAGGCACTAAAATGTCAGTTTGATGTGACTGATTCGACTGTTTAAAAAAATAGGTCATACTCAATTAAAAAAGCAATTCAACGACTCTCAATTTTGTAGGTTCTGCGACTCAATGGGCTTGCAAACGTAGAAAGGAAGCTAGTTTCAATCGTTATGTGGCAAGTCAAAGTCAGCGTCCTGCATGCAACTGTTTACCTGTCTATGCGCGAAACCGGGACCGGGACCAAAATAAAACGATCGTAACTACACGAGATATATGTACAAGGCAGACAAAAACAAGATTGTGTATTCACCTGAGTGCGATACAGTTGAGCGGACGCACACACGCCGGACACGCCGCTGCAGAAGCATTTAATGCAACCGTCCGGATTTCGGCGATCCAAATAGAATGTTTCTCGTTTGCACTGATCACAATTTTCACCTTCAACGTTATTCTGAAAGTAGAAAAAAACAGTGAGAGCGTGCACAGAAAATGCAAAAAATCGGTAAAGTGTCGCAAGAAAGTTGAATAAATCAGCCGGCTACGCGGACCTTGCAGATACATTCGCCATTCGGTCCTTCTCGCAACGTGCCGGCCTCGCTGCACTCGATCACTGAAGGCTTGCAAAGGCCAAACGCCCAGAGGCCACCGCCGTCTCGTGCATACCCAGGGGCACATTCCTGAGCAACAATGTTGCGGTGTCTCCGTGGTGATAATGTATTGTGTAGTCATAGCACAAGAAAAGTTTTCCGAACCAACGCCAACTAATCAGGTTTACTAAAATCCAATACACTGTTGCTTTTCGTTAGTGAAAACAACTCGAAACAAAGAAACACGAAAAAGCGAAACCTCGCATGAAAGTCCAATGTATCCGGTTGGGCATGCGCACTGCTCAACCGCCCACGCACGCTCCTGTTGCGTATCGCGATCGATTGCGATGTCCAAGCTGACCTCACCAAGGCTGCAAAGAAACCGAACACACTGTGAGATGGAAGTCGACAAAATGCTCACCGAATGCACAATAACGCCGGTAACGTGCTACACGGTCAACAAAAAATACGGGTTTTTGACCACATGGAGCCCGCAGAATTTATTTGCGCCCGCTTGGGTGATGTTGCATGCACGTCCTACACGCGAAATCTGAAGCGGTCGTCGGTGGTCATAGATTGTTATAACATAGCTACGTCGTCACTAAATACTGCTTCATGAATGCCCCTTAAGGTTTCAATTGTTTGTGTTGCTGTGACTAATAGAGTTGACTGTTTTAGCTGAAATTTTCACACGGCAATTGACACTTGGCAGCCCAAGTTTTTCCGTTTGCTGTAAGTCTCAGGTCAAAAAGTTGCTTCAGTTCTGAATACGATTCGTTTTCTGCTTTGGTGCTTTTATTTGATCCGTCCGCACACTTATATATATCTTCTGCATGAATAAGAATAACGTCAACGATTTTGTTGACTTTTCCAAGTTTTTTCGACCCTTTAAACACTTCCGGAAGATTATTACAACATGCAATCGCTAGAGCGTCAATGGTCATTGGTAAGCGTGCCTTGTGCTGAAGATTGTCTCGGCATGTGTCGCTCGGATGTAAATGGCAATGAGATTGGCAAGCGTCATCAGCGTGTGCGCGCGACCGATCATGGAAAGGCCATTCTCTTGATGCCATTTGTTCTGCAAAAAGAGTTGCGTTTTCAAAGACCAACTTCTACAATTGTTTGTTTATAAAATCGTCCACCAACCACCAAACCTGTACTTTCAAACATTATATGAAAGATATTGACCGCAAACAAAGTGCAACAAATGGAAGCGAAAAAAACCTACGTAGTACAACGGAATGGAAACGGTGTGCTCCACGCCTGGTCGGTACTCTTGTTCCGCATAGTAGTGCATTTTGATGTTTGTGTAATGGCCACTCTGCAGTAAATATTTGTGCACATCACACATTTGCAGTTACACATGCACGTGGAAGTGCGCTTTGTGGAGGAATAAAACCCGTTTGTTTCCGGAAAAAACGTTTTCAAACAGTGTTTTCCCTGGACTCCAAAAAAACCTGCTTTTCTGTTTGTTGTCAGATTTTTTCAAGTTTCTGGCTTCCAACTTTATTTAAAGTTTCCTAGTCGTTTAAACATGTTTTAAAAAGTTCCATTTCAAGTTTAACCTCCAATAATGTATTTAGTTGTAGCAAGAAACCAATGTTATCGTATCGTTTTTGTTGTACTACGCTTTACATTACAGCGATTTATTGGGTAATAATAGCGCATAGCTGTCAGCGGACACGTAATGTCTTGTTAGTGTCAGGTTTTTGTGTTGTACAAAACCGGTTTTCAAAACCAGGGAAAAACCGAGTTTCCGTAGATTCAACAGGTTTTTGCCAACCCTGATACCATCGTTCGTTATAACGAAACATTGAATGGTTCCGCAAAAACACACGAAAGCGAACACAATGCTCACCCGCAGTATGACCAGCGGTGCGTCGCTCATACGCCCGTCGCCGCTGTACTTGAACTTGAACGTCAGTTTGCCGCCGTACGCTGTCAGCTGAAACAGAAACCACACGATGCCAAAAAGAAACAAACAATTAAGAGGTGCAAAACAGAAAGCACCAACCTTGTTGCCAGCGAACTCCTGGCCGAGCTTCCAGTACCAAGTGTCGCCGCGGTCGGGGCTGACGGTGACCATGCCCCTGGTCGACTGCATGTCGAGGTTCAACTCACTTGCCGTCAACACGACGCGTTCGTCTATCTTGCGCAGAAAGTTCTCCAAGCCAATGTCGGCGTCATTGCCGAGGAATGACTTGCGCACCTGAATGTATGCGAACAGCAATAAAAAAACAGTCGTGTGTGTGTGTGTGTGTGTGTGTGTGTGTGTGTGTGTGTGTGTGTGTGTGTGTGTGTGTGTGTGTGTGTGTGTGTGTGTGTGTGTGTGTGTGTGTGTGTGTGTGTGTGTGTGTGTGTGTGTGTGTGTGTGTGTGTGTGTGTGTGTGTGTGTGTGTGTGTGTGTGTGTGTGTGTGTGTGTGTGTGTGTGTGTGTGTGTGTGTGTGTGTGTGTGTGTGTGTGTGTGTGTGTGTGTGTGTGTGTGTGTGTGTGTGTGTGTGTGTGTGTGTGTGTGTGTGTGTGTGTGTGTGTGTGTGTGTGTGTGTGTGTGTGTGTGTGTGTGTGTGTGTGTGTGTGTGTGTGTGTGTGTGTGTGTGTGTGTGTGTGTGTGTGTGTGTGTGTGTGTGTGTGTGTGTGTGTGTGTGTGTGTGTGTGTGTGTGTGTGTGCTGTCACAGAAAAGAAGCAAGTTTTATTGCAGTTTTATAACCCAGCAAGTCACCTGGGTGCGGTGCCACGTGACACTGTCGCACGTTATGTTCTCATTGATACCCGAGCAAAAGCATTCTATGCATCCGTCCGGATTCGCCTCGTTCAACCAGAAGGAGTGCGCGGCGCAACGGTCGCACGTTGGACCCGTTACGAACCGCTGAAACGCATTGAACGTTTAGCATTACGCACTACACACTGGAACAAAGTCAGTTTTTAATACCTACACCTGATCTAGTATATTTTTCAGTGATATGAGCTGTGATTGGCGAAACTAAGATGTTGAATAAAAGACTACCGGAATATATATCTGGTTCCGTTGACAAACCGCAGACTGCGATCTCCGTTATTATTTCACACCGTTTTCAATAACAAAAAATCAATACTGTGCCATGTTATATGTAGTGCGGCGAGCACGCCCGAACATCCCAGTGGCAAGTTAGCACTATGCATAACCAACTCCAAATACAACTGCAAAACACAAAAAACGGCACGACGGAAAAGCCAAGCGCACCTTGCACTCGCAGCGGTCCGGCATCGCGCGGAGCGTCCCGACGGGATTGCAGCTGATGCCCGGCTGCGGCTGGCCACCGCCGATCGACACGATGCAGTCAGGCACGACCAGCACGCGACCACGGACGTTGATCGCCTCGCACGTGTACGCGCCCGCGTCGATCTCTCTGCACGAAATTACAATCGAAAACAGACACGTCACGTCACGGTCGTTGTTGGCGGACGATTCCGGAGATTTTAATTCAGACACTGAAAACCTCTGGCAATGGAGACGCTGGTTGGTCGGCGAACATCCATCCGTTCGCTAGTACAGTATGTTTGTTTTTAAACCTATCACCTCTTTCGCAGAATACAGAGCTTGCAATAGAAGCCAGAAGCGGATCAGCAAAAGTTGCAAGACAACTTATTTAGCCACAAATGGAGTGCTTGATTTCACCCAAACCCGATTGATTTTGTTCTTCTTACTGCAACTCAAAGCGTCGCATGCGTCTGTATTCTGCAAACAAAAAATGACAGTAGATTTAAAGAAAACTACTGTAGAATTATTCTGGCTGCCTGTCGGCGATTTCTTGCGTCGCGCTCAAAATACAATCAAATAATGACAAAGAATCGAAACGAAAGAAACAAGCACGACGAATGCGATTACTGTGTCTGCCGGACGACCAGAATGCCGAGTCCGTCCTCGCTGGTCTGCGTGCACCGCGGCTCCGGACACACCGGACCCCAGTTCTTGCGCCAGTTGATGTACGGTGTGGGCACGCCCACGGCGCGACAGCGCAGCTCGAACGTGGCGCCCAGCTGCACCTGTTTGCTTGGTGGCGGCGGCTCGACGGCCGTTGGAGAAGCTGCACACAAACGTAAACGGCATGATGTTGTGTCGAGTTTTTTGGTGTGGCCTACGTTTGTTCGCTGGTGTTGGGGAGATGATGGTTTTTTGAACAGAACATGGTTTGGTGAAGACAAAAATCCAATATGCGTAGTGGTGGGTGTCTTGATCCATACGCCACGAACAATTGCTCTGTGATGTGCCAAAAAAGCAGAACGACCGTATTGCATTGTAATTTTAGATTTCTCAGCGTCATACTGTAATTCGATTTGAAACGTTTGCGAAAACCACGTTACTGCATTCACTCACTGCAGCCAATTTCGTCCGAGCCGTCCATACAGTCGTTTTGACCGTCGCACTGAAAGCCCTTCGGAATGCACTGGTCGTTTCCGTGGCATTTCCATTCCGTGGCCGGGCACACGTCGCCAGGCCCACGAGGTTCTGAGAGAAGTAAGTGGAATGTTAGCGAAGAACGACCCACATTAGATTAGAACTTTAAAAAATTATGGAGAATCAGCTGCTTTCTGTGCAAACCGAACTCCGCCCACACAGTAATTTCTGCAAAGAAAGCATATGTACCACGTGATCACCAACCAATCAGCTGATTTCCTATAATTTAGAGTTCGACTGTAGTCACCGAAATCTGAAAATCGGGCCGCCGGCATTAGGTTTCGCCTAATGTGCACACTTACCACGAAGGTGTACATGAGGGCTCAATCCTATTTTATTGTATCTTTCGATTTTTTCGGTATCATTGAATTTTTTCGGTATCATTGAATTTTTTCGGTATCATTGAATTTTTTGGTATCATTAAATTTTTTCGGTATCATTCGATTTTTTTGGTATCATTCAATTCTAATCGGTATTTGCCTGTATCATTGTTATTTTACTGTATCATTGTTATTTTGCTGTATCATTGTTATTTTACTGTATCATTGTTATTTTACGGTATCATTGTTATTTTATTGTATCATTGTCATTTTACTGTATCATTGTTATTTTATTACTGTATCATTGTTATTTTACTGTATCATTGTTATTTTACTGTATCATAGTCAGCACCGTCAGTTTATTTTATCAGTGGTCAATTTTACGCATCATAATGGACACAATGCAATTCGGTGCGGTTGGGCCGGTGCTTGTACGCGATACGCTGAGCTATTGTTTCTCTAATATAGGCTTGCGAAGCCTTAGGAAACCTACACACAAAGTTTTGTAAGTTTCCTAAGGCTTCGCAAGCCTTTATTTAGAAAGAGATCAAAGGCAACACACAACGCAGCGGCACATTGCAGACACACTCACCACACACAGTTAGCCACTATTATTACTGCCTGTGTTTGTAGTCTCTAAGGCGCGCCTGATAGAACGCTGGCACGATTTTGTTGTTTTACGGGCTGTGAACAACGTTTGATGAAAAATTGCACCAAACTCTGCAGGTGCTGATTAAACGAATCACTATGTGTCCATTATGATGCGTAAAAGTGAGCACTGATACAATAAACTGACGGTGCTGACTATGATACAGTAAAATAACGATGATACAGTAAAACAACAATGATACAGCAAAATAACAATGATACAGTAAAATAACAATGATACCGTAAAATAACAATGATACAATAAAATAACAATGATACCGTAAAATAACAATGATACAGTAAAATAACAATGATACAACAAAATAACAATGATACATTAAAATAACAATGATACAATAAAATAACAATGATACAGCAAAATAACTGAATGATACCGAAAAAATCGAATGATACCGAAAAAATTCAATGATACCGAAAAAAATTAATGATACCGAAAAAATCGAAAGATACAATAAAATAGCATTGAGCCCACATTGAGTACTGTATTGACGTTGTGTCATGAACTGAACGCTGAGCAAGTTGAAAAAAACGGAGATTTTCAAAAAAAACACAAGAAACCGCCGAAACGGACTACAGTCGCGTTCGTCGCTGTTGTCGCCGCAGTCATCCTCGCCGTCGCACACCCACATCTTCTGCACGCAGCGACTGTTCGCGCATCGGTATTCGTTCGGCTCGCAACCGTCTCCGATGGCTGGAAATGCGGCAAATATTGTCACAGGCTCTAATAATAAAGTTGAAACACGCGTGTGAGACGGCGACACGAAAGTGTGACACAGCTGCATTATGATACATTACTCGAGTCGTCATTGTTGGAGGTCAAGAAGACCGGATGGAAAACTGTTGAGTTCCCGCGCACTAAACACATAGGGTGTGTGTTGTTGCATCGAAAACACAATAATGGACGCCAAAACACGACCACAAAGCAGGATTGCGTGGAAAATTTGGGGTTTTTATTATTAGCAAGCAGTACATGGCACGGAG